>CABEEJ010001314.1:40048-98945 GCA_901482245.1 Timema douglasi | reverse complement strand
CACACGCAACTCACCCAGTTGCAGAAACAGTTACCATCGTCTGAGAACAGACTGCTGTTACTCAGGCACACGCAACTCACCCAGTTGCAGAAACAGTTACCATCGTCTGAGAACAGACTGCTGTTACTCAGACACACGCAACTCACCCAGTTGCAGAAACAGTTACCATCGTCTGAGAACAGACTGCTGTTACTCAGACACACGCAATTCACCCAGTTGCAGAAACCGTTACAAGAAGGTCGTCCTTTGTGTCCTCATCTTGGAAACCTCATAGAAACTCAAACATAAATAAGTAAATAACCTAAGGGTACTTCTAAAACGCGAAAGCATTTTATCATAATAAAAGAAAAAAACAAGAAATAAATTTTAAATGTTTATTCATTATAAATATATTGAGATAGGCATATCAAAATAAATGAAAACCTTGTATGATACAAAAATTAAATACGATATACGTATTTTAAGAATATATTAAAGGTTATATAATTATGTGTATGTAAAAGTTAATATTAAAGGTCATTTCAAAATTACTGTCCTCATTAACATTAGTAAACTTAAATTGAGGTTTTCATACAACCTACTCATAAAATAATTTTATATAGTCCAAAAATAATTAAACTCCTCTTCTCCAAGAACAAAACTCTATTTAAAAAATTACTTAAATGCTCCGCTAAGCTAAATATAACCATGAGAATAATTGATATTTCAAATTATCGCAAATAGATACAGATATAAAATGAATCTGAATGGACTATTAACAAGAGCAAGAGATATTGAGGCATTTAGCTTCAGTCATTACCAAAATAAACTTAATTCATTACTCTTTCAAGAAGACTAAACATCCCCAACGAATAAATAATAAATAAAAATCTAGATTACTCGAAATACTATTTTCAATATTAAGTTAATACCTACCATAATAGATCAACATTGGTAGAAATTTACAAAAAGTATTATTATTACACAAAATTAATTAAATATTTGATCTTACTACATAATAGTTTATCTATCTATCTCCAGACCAAAGACAATTCGTATAGCAATATTTAACTATCGATATATATATATCTCAGTTATAATTTCAATGTTCATTATTATAGTCTTTGGACAATCTTTTAACATTAACCATGATCAAATTTAAATTCAATCTCCACTACAAGAGTATTTTAAATTACAAAAAAAAAGAAAACTAATAAGCCGAAAAAAGAATTTTGAAAAGTTACAGATTTAAAATTATCTAAGCCGAAACAATAAATTCCCCTTACATTTTTAATAACACGCAGCCTAGACTACGTTCCCCTCTACCAAGAGTCAAATCCAAGAGTGTCGGTAATGGCAACATACTGGCATTATATAAGCTTAGACCCAGAGAAAGGAGAAGGCGAAGAACAAGGTGTGAAGAACATAATTGGGTCACGAGGGAGGGGATACGCACGACAAACACATGATCATGAAGCTCTGAGAATGTTCGGGAATCTTCTCCGATGAACTAGAACTGGACTCACTTTACTTCTCAGACACTTTGGAATGTTCTATCCCTCCGCGACCTCTAGCGGTCACCGCTTGAATTTGGGTTGGCTCAGTCAGTTTTTTACACGTCGCAGTATTAATCGAAAGTGTTGTTTTTAAATTGCGGAAATATCATGAGATGCTTAGATGGCGCAATGGGGTTAGTAGGACATGCCACCTCGTCTTCTTTCTTATTGTTTTGTAGCATTCATCATATTATTTTCTCCTCTCTAGTTTGATAAAAATTGTTTGTGAGAACCGGCTTGATTAAAAAGAATGCCGGTAGTAATACTAAAACAAATACAGTGATGTTCATATATAAAGGACCATTTGTAACAAAACATTCAAATAAACGAAATGAAAAATAAGGTTTTCGTATCCAGACAAGAAAAAGAGAGCTTATGATGTCCCAGATAATATAGTAGAGATTGGTAATTTCACATGAGCATTAAATAAATTGTTTTTTTTTAACATTACTAGGCACAGTTCCATGGGGATATATAATTCTTACGAGCTAGATTTTAAACGTCACAAGTACTAAAATATTGAAGCAATGTTGCTATGTGCGTTTGAACTATTTTAAAATATGTTTAACCTCCTTATAGAATATAAAAGTTGTTTTCGAACAAATTCAATAATATGTAAAAAAAAAATCTGATGGCAAGAATATTATTTTATTTGTTTATATTAACCATATATTTATGTAATATTTACTATGTATTATTGAATGGTAAATTTAAAATAAATTGTATGATGTACTGCACAGATTTTTCGCTCCATTAGGTACCTAAAAGTTGAGATTTTATCTAAAACTTCTAAGATATGTGAAACCAAATAATATAAATTGTTGCAGAAATATAATATACAAAAGAGCATTACATATCACTAAATTCCGTAATACACACTAGTGGAGTAGAAACGAGGAAGGGATAATTTAAAGGAAAACATTCTCAGTGCACCCGATTGGGACTCAAACCCATACCTTCCCATCACTGAAAAATCAGACAACACTAGACTGATGCCTTTGACTACATGTAAGTTTGTGTAAGTTTTAGTCTCAGTTGATACGTGCGTATATGCTTACCATCCCACACTGCTCTTGAATATGATTGACATCCCCCACTACTCTTGAATATGCTTACCTGCTCTTGAATATGCTTAACATCCCCCAATGCTCTTGAATATGCTTGACATCCCCCACTGCTCTTGAATATGCTTGACATCCCCCACTGCTCTTGAATATGCTTGACATCCCACACTGCTCTTGAATATGCTTGACATCCCACACTGCTCTTGAATATGCTTGACATCCCACACTTCTCTTGAATATGCTTGACATCCCACACTGCTCTTGAATATGCTTGACATCCCACACTGCTCTTGAATATGCTTGACATCCCACACTTCTCTTGAATATGCTTGACATCCCACACTGCTCTTGAATATGCTTGACATCCCACACTGCTCTTGAATATGCTTGACATCCCACACTGCTCTTGAATATGCTTGACATCCCACACTTCTCTTGAATATGCTTGACATCCCACACTGCTCTTGAATATGCTTGACATCCCACACTGCTCTTGAATATGCTTGACATCCCACACTTCTCTTGAATATGCTTGACATCCCACACTGCTCTTGAATATGCTTGACATCCCACACTGCTCTTGAATATGCTTGACATCCCACACTGCTCTTGAATATGCTTGACATCCCACACTTCTCTTGAATATGCTTGACATCCCACACTGCTCTTGAATATGCTTGACATCCCACACTGCTCTTGAATATGCTTGACATCCCACACTGCTCTTGAATATGCTTGACATCCCACACTTCTCTTGAATATGCTTGACATCCCACACTGCTCTTGAATATGCTTGACATCCCACACTGCTCTTGAATATGCTTGACATCCCACACTTCTCTTGAATATGCTTGACATCCCACACTGCTCTTGAATATGCTTGACATCCCACACTGCTCTTGAATATGCTTGACATCCCACACTTCTCTTGAATATGCTTGACATCCCACACTTCTCTTGAATATGCTTGACATCCCACACTGCTCTTGAATATGCTTGACATCCCCCACTGCTCTTGAATATGCTTGACATCCCACACTGCTCTTGAATATGCTTGACATCCCACACTGCTCTTGAATATGCTTGACATCCCCCACTGATCTTGAATATGCTTGACATCCCCCACTGCTCTTGAATATGCTTAACATCCCACACGGCTCTTGAATATGCAATTAATTAAGGATAAAATGAATCACTAGAATATATGCACTTCCCACGAAACATTCCTAGGTTTTTTCGCGAGTGTATAGTTCGAGAGTTGGCAATTCCTCTAAACATTCCTTATTTCGATGGTTCGCTACTCAACTCTGTGAATTCCGCGAACCTCTTCCTCGGGAAGCTTCCCAATTCACTTCAATGTAGGTCGACAAATGTACACCCGTGTGCCATTTTTTCGTCGACAAATACTAACAGGCTGTCTCTGTCCTTTCGAGATATTTAATTAAAATGGTTGGGGTAGTTTTTTCTTTTCGAAATTGTCTTTATGCATTTGAATATTTAGGTGAATATGCCCTGTTTACGTATTTGAGTGTTAATATTCCTGGTTACTCAATAGTTCTAATAAATGAAACGCCTTTATATCAAAAGGTTTAAAAAAATATATATGAAGACAATTTACCAAACTTGAAATGCATTGCACGAATTTACATGAAAATATAAACATCATCATGAATTATATTTATTTTGTTTATTCCTTTATTAAAACTCTTGAAAACGTTAAATTTAAATAATTGGGAATATTAAAAAAGAAAATTGTTCCATAAACAATTATTAGTTGAATGAAAACAAATTTTTATTCGCATGTTTAGTAATAAGATGATTTTGTATACAACATTTTATCAAATGTAAGCAGCTCTGAACACATGTGGGGGAAGAGTGGGAAAAAGAGGTTAGATGTGGGGGCCATATTCTGGGTCTATAGGAGCGCCTTTGGGTACATTAGTTTCTAGTGTTTGGCCCTTTGAAAATATTACGGTAGTAAAAAACATATTGATTAACACCATTTTAATTAATATCAAAATACGTTATTGGTAAACAGGAAAGGTAATTTGGATACGACGCAACTGTTGATTAATAACGATGCCATCTAGTATTGGTTTGTTTATTAATAAAAAATAAATAAGCTAAAGGGCAAAAATCTTTGACTCTAAAATAATTGTACAATTTATACCGTGGTTTTCTTACGAATGGACATTTTGAACCACCTTTAGAAAATTCACGCTCATTTTTAGCGGGAAGCATTAGTAACATTTTCATTGATATTATATATTATGTTATAATGTGACAGATGAAGATCTCATATTTCTTATTACCGCGTTTTATTACCTGTTCGTGTTATACAATTGAAGATCACGTGACTTGGTATATGAATATTCAGGAGTATTCAAATCTACGGGTAAAAGATTATACGGGTTGTAGGGGGTGACAAGACAAGTATCTGCAAGCAGCGAACTTTATGTTGGAGACATCAAAGTTGCCGCTGTATGCACCTGGGGAGTTGACAGCTCATTAACACTTGGCGCATAACGAGTGGAGTGGAGTGTTAAATAGTGTTTAGCAACAAACAACCAAGCGCCAATCTCGTTTTTTTGTGTTTTTTTTTTGTTTAAGTGAGAGAAAAGAGTCCTCTCTATGTTGTAAATAAATATGAGTGTGTTTCCTGCATTGTGCTGACATCTACAGATGTCCAAACCAACCACCATTTTGTAAAGGTCTTTTCTTCAATTAGTTCCAAACATCCAACCACCAGATTGCAGTGGAGTGAATGTATTTCTGTCATTTGCTGATAAGCAACAAACAACCAAGCGACACAGTTTCCCGCTTTTAGCCATTGTATTTGTATGTCATTATGTATTTGATTGATTCTTATAAGCTGTGTAATCCTTTTTGTGCTACCAGTTGAGTTATTTTGTTTTGGTAAGATGTTAATATTATTGTTTATAGAAAATATTTAAAAACTAGCCTATTAACCTATTAACATGTCAGAACGTTCAAAAAGATTAGTAGACTTGGCACTTGCCACGTTTTATACAGAAGACAACCAAAATGATAATCCAAAGATATCAGAAAAAGCTGAAAAAGTAAGTTTTCCTTTTATTATAATTTCACACAATCTAACTTCCTACACCCATAAAGTTCAATAGTATGATTTTATGTTGTATTGTATGTTCTTGTAATGTTGTAATTGCCTCATGGACAAATCTTTGTCTATTTATATTCGTAGCTCAGTTTCTTAAATATTTCTACAATTTGAAAAATTGATGAAAAAACTGAAAAAGTTCAGGAATTTTTATTTTACAGAAAGTTAGAAATAATAACAATTCATATTCATAAAACAGTATTTGTTTTTGAAAACGGAACTTACTTTAATATACATAACATTATCCGAATAATTGTTACATTATTAGTGTTTGAAAACAGGACTGTTCTTTAAGATATGTATATTTTTTATCACTGCTTCTTACTACCCTTTAGGGCTATACGCCTATGCACTAATAACGCTAATGGTTAGGAATGAGGTAGGTTTAAATAAGGATGTGCACCCGAATTTGCGTGGAGAGAGTGGGAAGCTATTTAGGAAAAAAACACCCTCAGTGCGCCCGACCGGTATCGAACCCCAATCTTCCCGTCCTCTCCAGTCTAGTCTAACATGATAATAGCACGTTAGACCATGTGGCCAGCGAGGCGTGTATCACCGTTATTATGTAATTAGTTGTTTTTATGTTTTAATTGTTTTAAAGGTTAATGTAATTTCATTTATCATTTCCAAACTATCCTGGGAAAGGTATGGGAGCATTAGATATTATTAATGGACAACAGACTCTAAGAATTTAAAAACAAGTTTTTTTATTTTAACAGGTGTCCCCTAAAGTTGATGAATCAATGTCTAATATATTGAATTTCTTAGAAAAGGAAGTATATACCCCAAAAGCAGTTACACCAAAAAAAGTAACAGAATTAGTGAAAGAACTGCAATATTCAACAAGTCCTGAATATATTGAACTTTCATCTCCTACTAAATTGACCAAAAGTAATTTATTTGAACAGTCTACAACAAAGCTTCACAATCAAGAATCATTTATAACATGTTTATCTTTGCCAACACAAGACGTATTTGATGGTAAAATACAAGACACAACAACCGCCAAAGAAACGGAAATTGTTTTGGAAACTGAACAAGGGATTGTTCATCATGGTCCTCATCAAAACATTGGTAGACCAAAAAAGGGCAGAAAAAGAAAATATCAAGACCAAAATGTTCATACGCGTAAACTAAAAAGAAATTCCAATAAAGAATATGTATCATCTCGAGGTAAAAACATATCAGCGAAAGAATATAGAGACTATGTGTGCCACTGTAAATTGAGATGTTATGAAACTGTTAATTCTGATAGGAAAAATATAGAATTTACTAAATTTTACAACCTTGGGTCATATGAAGCACAAACAGTGATGATATGTGCTTTAGTAAAAGAAGAAGATGTCAAGATAAAACGTGCCAAGAAATCTACAAAAAGATCTAAAACAAGGAAATACCACCTAGATAATAAAGTTGTTTGCAGGAACACCTTCATTCATACATTACGAGTGTCTACAACGCGTGTTAATACTGCTCTGAAAAAGATGAGCGCGGACAAAATCAAAGATATGCGAGGCTTTTGTGGAGGATGTAACAAGATAAGTTATGAAACGGAACAAGAAGTAATTAATCATATTAATAAAATTCCAAAATACAAGTCTCATTACTGTGAAAGGACCATCAGAATGATTATTTACCTCCTGGGATGACCGTTCAGAAAATGTATGATCTATACAAAGAATAATCACAAAATCCCATTATCTTGGGAAAATATAAACATTTATTTTATTCAAAATTCAATTTTCATACCAAGGTGTTAAAAAAAAAGATACGTGTAATGAATGTGACTCACTTAAGTCACAAATCCACTGTGCTTCTGGAAATGAAAAATTGTTATTGCAAGAGGAACATAACCAACATATGAAAAATGCAGAGGAAGCTCGTGAAATGCTCAAAGACGACATGATAAAAGCGAAAAATCAACCAAATCTGGAAACAGTAACTTTCGATTTAGAAAAAACATTACCGCTCCCAAGAATCCCGTCAAATGTGATCTTTTATAAGCGACAGCTATGGTTATATAATCTGGGAGTACATTCTGGAAAATCTGGAAAATGTTTTTGTTATGTATGGATGGAAGGGACTGCTGGAAGAGGAGCACAAGAAATCAGCTCATGTCTGTTGAAGCGCATGGAAATTAACTTGTCAGAAGAGGTTGAAGAGCTAATCTTGTGATCCGATTCATGCGGAGGACAAAACCGCAATATTAAACTCACATTAATGATGAATGTTTTATTACAAAATCATCCAAGACTGAAGATCATCCATATTAGATTTCTGATATCTGGCCATAGCTATGTACCAAACTATAGTGACTTTAGTGACATTGAGAAAGCTCTTAAACACGTTCAAAGATTATATAGAGATGAAGACTATGTGGAAATAATGAGGAACTGTCGCCGAAGAAATAAAATGCAGGTTACAAAAATGAGTAACAATGACTTTTATGGAACAGTTTCGATGGAAAATTTGATAGTGAACCGCAAAGTTGACAGTACTGGCCAGAAAATAAATTGGCTCAAAATACGAGAAATAAAACTAGTTAAAGAGAAGCCATTCATTTTATATGTGAAAATGAATAGTGATGATGTGACCTACTCTGAAGTGAATATAAGTAAGAGAGTACGTGGTCGTCCAACAGCTACACCATTTGCGATGGAAAACCTTGGCCCACTTTGGCCTAATGGCAAAGCAATATCATGTCCTAAGCTGGCAGATATTAAATCAATCCATCTTATTCCCGAAGATGCAAAACCTTTTTATAATAATGTATTTGATGACCAAAAGATCATTGATGATGTTGATAGCTATGATGGTGAACTTGATTTTTCCACTGAAATCATCTAAGTGAAAAGACAGTACTAATAAGAACAAAATTTTTGTCAAAAATATTTTGAAAACCTCATTGTTAATATTAACTTATATTATTAGTTTCACCATTTTTAACAGTATATCAGTTACATTTATACAGGTTTGTGTATTATGGATTAGTTTACAAAAATAATTAAGTTGTTTTTTGAAATTCGCAACACTCAACCAAGTGCCAAATAATTTTTTTATTAAGTAAATAGCAAACTATATATATTGGCATTGTAGTATATTAAAAATCACCACTTTGTATCATATGTTTATCTAATTAATTTTATTATATAAATAAATTGGAATTTATAGTGAAGCATTTACTTTGAATTCAATTTACTCAGTTTCATCTTAGTGGCGCTTGGATCTTTGTTGCTAGACGCCATTCTATTTTTAATGTGACTAGGACCAGGAAAGCATTTGCACCATTGTGTCTCAGGGGAAGGAGTAGTGGGGATGTCTGTGTTGGTTTGTGTGGCGTGCTGCATGTGTTGCCTACCACCCAGGTGCATACAGGGCCATATTTGAAGTCTCGTAACGCCACTATTCGGAGTCACCGACCCCAAGCTCAACACGTGGANAATACTTGTCCTCCCCCCCCCCCCTCCAACCGTACAAACCTGCATAATGTTTTGCCTGGAGATCTGAATAATACTTTAAAGTCACAGTTTTAGTAACTTCTATAACTATCCGTTTTGGTGGCCACGTGGTCTAGCGCGCTACACTCGTGCTGGACTAAACTGCCTCGGACCGGGAGATCCGGGTTCAATCCCGGTCGGGTGGACTGAGAGTGGTTTTCCATTAAAAAAATTCACCCTCCCTACACGCAAATACTAGTGCATTTCCTTTAAATTAGTATATTTAGTGACAGTAAGTAAGATGCGGTTCTAGTAAAAACCTGTATAGCCGTCAAAGAAAGTCCATCCAATTTAAATAAATATGTACAGTTGCAATCCAGCATAAATTAAACACAATCAATATTATATAATGAGGAAAATATGGAAGTTATTAGTTTGTTTATCAGTACGTTCAGCATCCAGGTAATTAACGATTTGATTTAAATCAAGTAGTTGGAGGTTGAGGAGTAACATAGAATAAATGCACCCGTATTTACTTAAGTGAGGGAAGAGTAAAATCATAACGTTAAATCACTCGTGTAATTTTTTTTTATCAAATGCACCCTGCTCAAGAGTCGAACCTTGACCTATGTGTCACAGATAATTCAGTTTAATGTGAGCTTAACGCCTCAGAATTTTTGGGTACTGTACGGATAGGAACGTTTATTTTGTATTTATTTTTTCTCACCATGTCTTACTATCTGTTCAGGATATACGCATACATTATAATTACTCTAATGGGTTAGGGTTGAGTAAAAAAACATTTTCGAGGTAATCTATTGTAGCCCCGTGGTTTCTTTGGTGCTGACTGACAGCTCACAGATGGCTTATGACAGTAAACATTTAGGTATATACCTACATTTTGACCGTCAGAGGTGACAGCTGCTAAACACATGTTTTTGCAGATTATATGGTTCGGCGTAGGGATACATAATTTATTCTGGTAACTTTTCAAAGCTTTTAGCTGTCAGTTGTCAGTCAGCACCAAAGAAACCATGGGGCTACTGTACCAGCATTTGCGTGTAAGGAAAGTGGGGAAACCCTTTAGGAAAAACCCACCCTAGCTACACATGACCGGGATTCGAACCCCGATCTCCCGTCTTCATCAGACCAGTCCAACACGAGATTGGCGCCCTAGAGAAAAGTTATTGTATGTATATGTTAAGAGCAAAAGCCGAAAAGGGCCGACCGCGATTTGCCCGGGAAGATCTCGATGTGACTAACAGGTTCGGGCAAAGCCCGATTCTCCTTTTCATATCGGGATGTGGCCGGACAAATCGCGATGTGACCATTTGACACCGGGTAGATCGCGAATAACTTATTTCTGCACACGGTTATCAGGGATGGGTATACTATATTATTATTATTATTATTAGCACCACGTCTTACTACCCGTTAGGTTTATACGCACTTACGCTAATGTGTAATGGTAGGGTGATTGTGAGATGAAAAGGAGGACCTACAGTTCAACGTGGAATCTGAACCACGGTGGAGGCCTGGCATTCCCCACATTCACAAGATGTGATTAATACACGTCTTGTTAGAGGTGAAGGAAGGGTTTGGTAATCAGATAAATCTGTGCCGGGACCAAGGATTGAACCCCGGCCGCCAGCATAGAAGTCTGACACCTTAATCCCTAGACCACCAGATCACCATGGAGTACTATAATATATCATTATTACCACTATGGAACTATCATATTATTTTACGCACTATCTTTGCTTACAAAGAAATTAATATTTTATTTTTTATTATAAAACACTATTATGTCTAAAATGTTTTTATATTTTATTGAAGTATTTATTTTTCGCTCTATTCAGGTTCAAGGGTAATAGTAACTCTGAAAATATACCTCATACGTGCGTGCTTTTCGTTCACTCTGAACACGTCAGTATAAAAAAAATTGGTCACATGTTTCTTTATATTCATGTCTCGTATTGGAATGAGTCAATGCTTACGAAAAGGCAAAGAATATTATAGGGCTGGTTTTACAAGTGATGAGGACATTCCAAATAAAGAAATAAGTCTCAAAGAAAAAAATCAGAATGGTTAATGTTCTTTAAAGCGGAAATGCCCAAGTAAAAAAAAATTAAATGCGACGTAAACGGCATGAAATGAGAATCAAAGTATAATGCCTTTATTACGCGCACCAACAAATGAACTGTGAGTCCATCTATATGTTTTCATAATTTATTTGGACAGATAGCAATCTGACTTGAATTCGGTCTGTGTCTGTAACATATGAGTATACAAGATTAAATACAAGTTATTAACAGTAATTTGATTACTTTATCGTATAGAGAAAGTATTGTAACCGTGAAAATGTTCAGCCTCGAGATAATGATGAATCTTGACGTTTTATATGTATGCCTCCCCCCCTCCCCCTCCCTCAGCGAACCAAAATATTCTTAAAATTATGTAGTTATGTCCCCGGAGCTACAACCGAAACGGTTTGGTGGATTTTGTTCAAACTTGATAATTAGATGTCATATTTTAATCTCACCTCAGGAAGTTTTTCTTAAATTTCAATTCTATCTCTCAAATTAAGGCTGTTTTTACCGAAGTTATTTTGAACTAGTATTATTATTATTTTCAAAAATAGCCAAACGATTTAGTTTAAAATGGATATGCGGTGAGTTTTTGACGTGGCAAATAACATTGTATACTTATTTTTTAATAACAAATTCGTTTAAGATAGTTAATTGATGAAAGATTTTTGAAAATTAAAATGTTTCAAAAATTGTTTTAACAATTTTGTTTAAAATGCTTGTATGGGGAATGTTTTGCTTATAAATAATACTATATACTTGACTTTTGTGGGAAACTCGTTTACGAGTGGTTTACTAATCAATATTTTTTTTTAATTTTGAAATTTTTCGCAAAAAATATATTTTTGATTGTATTTTATAAACGTTCCTTCCTTCCAGAATCATAATGTACACTTTGTTCACCACGAAAGGTAGCAATCTTACCTTGACCGATTATACTATGGTACAGCTTATAAGATAGGGACAAAGTGTAGGCAATCAAGGTAATACTGCCCACATTTGAGTGTAAACGGATCGTACTGTACATGTTTATATAAAAAAAAGCATAGTTTCTTACTACCCGTTCTGGTTATACGTATACATACGAATTAACTGTTAAAGATGAAGAAGGTTGAATAAAGAGGAAGTGTACCTATATTTGCTTGGGATGAGAGTGGAAATTAATTTAGGAAAAACTACCATCAGTCACCTAACCGGGATTTGAACCAAGCTCTCTACCCGTCATTGGCAGTCCAATAGTTTGAGAGAGTGACGGTTTGAAGATCATTCGACCACAGAATCAGGTAGAGCTTGTTCAAGTTTATAAAAAAAGAGGACTAAGCCATGTCTTCTTTTGTTTAACACCACGTCTTACTACCCGTTTGGGTTGTACGCCTATATACTAATTATACTACTGGGTTATGGATTAGGAAAGTTTAATTTAGAGGAAATGCACCCGAATTCACGTGGAGGGAGATTTAAACACCACCCATAGTGCACCCCACAGGGATCGAACCCCGATCTCCCCATCTTCGGCAGTCGAGTCCAACACGAGAGTAGCGCGGCCACCGAATCGGGTTTCCCCTTATCGAAGTATTTTCTACGTGTGTTTGCTCAAAAACATCCAGCAGTTTCGTCAATGTTTGTTTCGTTCACCCGTCAAAATATCCTACGTTTATACAACTTACTAAACGACGAGTTCAAAGAATTTAAGTTCAAACTCTTAAACTTACAGGTAAGCAAAAGGTACGAAACAAGAAATGTTGTAAGTTTAATCAACCAAAGTTAAAAGTCAGTGAAAAGGGTCTCCACCAAACTTTACTTCTTTAAACCCTACTTTTTTTAAAAGAAAAAACTTTTTAACTTTCATTCGTTCAGCTGAAATAATTTGTCTACTTAAAATCAACAGACCTTGCACGAGACCTTGAGGAACCGGTGGTGGATTTTTTTAATTATATCTAGTTTTCAACGAGAATAAAGTTCAAGTGGTTAGGTTTTAATCATTTAAACTACTTGAGTTGGAATTAAATTAACCGCTTGGTTTGAAAATGAACAGGACTAAAGTCAATATTAAACTACCGGCGTGGATCATAACGATTTTAGCAGAACAAGGAAGATTAATTATTATTGTATTAGCTATAATAATGATACCACACCGCTCTAAATCTTGCAATTTACTTAAAAACGCGTCTTTCAACCGTTTAGCCGGCAAATTAGATATAAGATTACGGAAAAAGTATCAAAGTGCAGTTTTCTGAATTCTTAAATTTACAACAAAGAAATTGGGGTTAATTTAATATAACTTTTCAGTTTAAAATATTTATTTTTCAATTCTGATGTAGCTCATTGTTTGCTAAAGACGAAGGTACAATCGATCTTTTAATTAAGGAGTGTATGGGACGCGAGAAAAGATAAGTGTTTCTTTAACTTTTTTTGTCAAAATAAATAAAATATTTCTCCAGAAGAAGCATAAAGTTTAATTTTCTTCAGGTGGTAATATCAACATCCTTGAATATCTGTAAGGAATTTCCTGGAATTAAACGATAGTTTTTCCTCTTCATTTAAAAATTTTCTCAGTTAATGAAAATATGTTCATGACATATTTATTGATATAACCATGTGAAGAAAATTAAACTTTATGTTTCTACTGGAGAATTATTCTATTTATTTTCGACAAAAAAAAAAGTTTTGCTACAAACACTAGAAAAGAATCCCTTCTCTTGCGTTCCCAACACTCCCACCTTAACGTGGGATGAAAGGTGACACGAGAAAAAAAAGTGTTTTTGCCATTTTTATGAAAAAACATTTTCTTAGCCAAAATAAATAAAATATTGCTTCAGTACAAATATAAAATATAATTTTCTTTACATTATGACCTCAAAAATTCTTGAATATCTGTCAAGGGCGTTCTGGAATTTAATGAGAACTTTCTCTCTTCATTTAAAAAATTTGCTGTTGATATCAACATGTGAAGAAAATTAAACTCTAGGTTTGTAATGGAGCAATATTTGATTTATTTGGTACGAAAAAATGTTTTGCTATTAAAATTGCATTTTCTAGCGTCCTCTTCCATCCCACCTTAAGATAGTATACTCAGGTTACCCTCACAGGGATTACACTATGGCCCTATATTATAAGCTGCACCATAGTAGAGCCCGTCAAGGTAAGACTACTTGCTACCTCTCAGGGTTAAAATATTGTAAATACTAGTTTTAATTTGCTTATCGGAAATCTTCCCTCACATTGTAATTGAGGTTTTTTGCGAGAATTACCTACCAAATTGTAAAATATCAATATATATGCTGCTACTGAAAATATTACAGCTCCACAAACATTTAATTCAAAACATTTTTTTTAAATCAAGAGATTACAAATTGTCTCTCAACAAAAAAGTAATGTTACTAACGCTTCTACCTAACATAAAGCTTAAATACATAATACACGGCTGGTAATAAAAACGATAGTCGCTTTGGTATCAAGAACTGGTTGCACATAAAGAACCATTTGAAAAGTATATTACTTTATAAAATACGAATAGAATATTTTAGTGTTTATATGTTTCTCGGAAATATGATGTAATATTTCCTCTTGGCTCTAAATGATATTACTCTCAGCAAATAAATATATATTATAATAGTCCATTATTAAACTTATCAGCTTCACTTAATTTTCATCTATTTTAATGTCCGTCTCCACCAGCTCTTTTCTCTCTTTTTTTATCCACAGTTTTTCTCTGCCCCAGTACAAGACTGCTACAACTCAAATATAAATTATTTTTAAACCGTTAAATATAAAATTGTCATAATAGTTACTAAGTTTAATGTAAAAAGCATTTAATTTACTCTGGAGTTGTTAAGGTAGTTCGTGACACATCAAGGCAAACTTAGGTGTTTAAAAATTACTTATATTTGTTTAAAAAAAAGAACATAACTAGCTTACTTAACAACTATATGGCACTAGGAACTCTCGAAAGTTCAATACCGCACTCACACAAAGTACGCCCACTATCCCTATACTTAGCTAGTTATATCCAGTCCACCTCATTACACCCTATCCCTATCTTGAACCAGTTATACCCAGTCCACCTCATTACACCCTATCCCTATCTTGAGCTAGTTATACCTAGTTCCCCTCATTACACCCTATCCCTATCTTGAGCCAGTTATACCCAGTCCACATCATTACACCCTATCCCTATCTTGAGCCAGTTATACCCAGTCCACCTCATTACACCCTATCCCTATCTTGAGCTAGTTATACCCAGTCCACCTCACTACACCCTATCCCTATCTTGAGCCAGTTATACCCAGTTCACCTCATTACACCCTATCCCTATCTTGAGCTAGCTATACACAGTCCACCTCATTACACCTTATCCCTATCTTGAGCTAGTTCTATCCAGTTGTTAGAATAAATATTGTAAGCTGGGGATAATGTAAATGACCAGTAAAACATGTATTACTTAGAAAGTCTGAAAGAGTCAGTAAATTACCTATTTTATAGCCACTATAATATATTCATATTTGACGAGCTGTATGGATCCAGATTTTCCCAGCATTACAGGAAAAACACTTTTTATTCAACATATTATAAATCAATCCCACGTTTGAAAATAGCCTTGTTAGGTTTTAATTAATTTACTTTTAGATGATTATTTATTTGACTTGTAATACTTTATTCACTTGCTTATATTATTTTGTTATCATTTGCTTTATTTCAAAATTCCACCATTTGTAAATTAATACAGTTGAAGATAGTGTAATTGTGTTGTAATCTATAATAAATTAAATATTTCCAGCAGCGTTGCATAATAGAAATAAGCATTATTACTATTTTTAGAACATGAAAACTTTGTTGACACATGATTAGTTTACACAATATATTCCAATTAAAATGTATTACGGATTGTGTGTTTTACCAATATACTCTATATTTAAAAATATATAGTTTCGGTTTTGTTGGGTATTAGTTTATCATATTAATTTTGGTATCTTAAATTTATATTGAGCAGAGTATTTATCTAATTTATAATTATATTTGATCACTTTAGTTAAATTACTATAGTATAAATTGTGTATTGAATTACGTAAACATTTTAAACATACATAATATATATATATCTTTTAAATGTTCAACATATAGATGTCAGAAAATGTGATATTAGATTTTATGTACTCGACAAATATGTATCCGAAAATGTAATATTAAATTTCATTCATTAAACCAATAAAAATATACTTAATGACCCGTATATTAAAATAAATATTTGGTTGAAATACTTTTTTAAACATTGACTATTAAATATAATATAATTTAAGATTGTCTTTCTTTCAATATGTTTAATGTTTTCCCTGTATATTGTAGGCTATATTTTGTTTTGTTTATATTTTATCTATTGCATAAATGGAAAGGACAGTTTATGATTTTGACACTTTAATGTACCTCCATCTTGAAACAACTTTTCAGTCGACCTCGATGGTATTGGGGTAAATTTCTCACCTCAATAAAGACCCGATGTTCGTGTTCAAACCCAGCCGAAGCGATAACAATCCGTAGCACAGCTTCCTTCGGAAAGGAAAAACTCGCCGGTCCTATGTCGATTGTGGCATAAAATAACCCTAGATGGTATGTGTTTCCCGCCAAAATTGGTAGTCTCTTTCGCCCTTGATCATAGAAAACAGAAAGTACGCGTTAAGTTACCTAAAACCCATTTTTAAAAATTGCAGTATTCTAAAATTCCAAAAGGTGGAACAGTTTGCGTTTACTTGTGAAATTATGTAACATGCTAAAGAGTGTTGGCACTTTGAATACATTAAATGTTGACGCTTTCAATTTATAGAAGCAATTTTTCAGGGTCAGTAAAAATCTGTAGTAAGGTTCAATGTAAATATAAATTCCTTTACGAGGGAAGAGGGTCAAGGGAAGAGGGTCAGGATTAAGCATTTTTGGAAGAGCGAGAACGAAAGAGTGGCAGATAAAGAAATAAATTACTACCACAGCTTTTGGAACGCCAGAGACTTTTGCAAATTGCTAAAGAGAGAGAGAGAGAGAGAAAGAAAGAGATGCCTTAAGATAAATGTTCTTTAAATGTTCACGAATAGCTTCGAAAGAGAGCGTAAAGAAAATGGGATACATCCTGATTGATGCCTATGAAAGGATGAGTGTACAATGTTACAAAAAAGCCCAAATATCTTCATCTTAACGCAAATCACCTGGATACCACCCCGATGTGATGAAATTCCTAACATAAGTTTTTTTTTAACATTACATCTTATTACCCGTTCATGTTGTACGCATATTATGTAGAAATTACGCTGGTGTGATAGAGATGAGGAGGTTGAATTTAGAGGAAGTGTACCCGAATTCACGTAGAAGGAGAGTATAAAACCATTTTAAGGAGAGAAACTTCAGTACACTCGAGCGAGAGTCGAACACCGATTTCCCCTTCATCGGCAGCTCAGTCTAATGTGAGAGTGACGCCTTAGACCATGTGTCCACACCAAAGCGGGCTACTAACACAAGTTAAAAGTAAAAAAAAAAGGCCAGACTAAAAACAGAAAGCTATTTCCAAAATTTTGCCGGAATGGGTCCGACACCCCCGGGTAACTTGTGCTATATATACCCTTGTATGTCACCGCGTCCCTCTGATCATTCAGACATTACATGTATGTACTAATTATAATAATGTATTGAAGGATCCAGGTTTAATTAATAAGAAGTCAACCAGAATAATCACGTGGAAGGAGAGTGAAAAACCACATTAAGTATGACCGGGATTCAAACCCACAAACGACCCTTCACTAATTAAATATGAAATATTAATAATGTAAATGACCCACTTCGGTGGCCGAATGGTCTAAGCTTTAAGGCGTCGCTTTCGCAGTGGGCTGGACTGCGGATAACTCAAAGATCGAGGTTCGAATGCCGGTCGGGTGTACTAAGGGTCGTTTTCCCTAAACGGTTTACCACTCTTCCTCCACGCAAATGCATTTAATTTAAATTCAACCTTACTCATCTCTAACGCATTAGCGTAATTAGTAATTATGCGTATAAACTGAACAGGTAGTAAGGCGTGGTAATAAAACAATAAAATGGGAATTGCTTTGTATGTGCTCTCTGCAATAAATTCAAGGCCGCCACTATTTTCTTACTGCCTGATTCCCTGTGTTTTCCAGGTTTTCCAGAAGGAATTCCCATTTTTCCATGCAGATTGAATAAAAGAGTAACAGCATTTAATTTGTCATCAAAATTACTAGTGTAAAGTCATGTAGCTTATGTTTGAAACAGGATGGTTTAATTAAGACTGACGGGGAAATACCTCTTCTGTCGCTTCACAGCCCTTGTTTAAGAAGTAATAAGACATGTTTTAATCAGCGTGCTTAATTCTTCAGTTCACTATTTCGTGTATTTGCAAGGACTCACTATTAGTTTAAGCCTACAGTTAAATGTCCCAAATTTACAAATATTCCAATATTTTTACTATATTATGCAATATTACCTCGGTTTCACTGGTTTTCTAGGTGCGTGGCATCCCTGCTATTAAATTCAGGATGCTCAGTCTATATTAAAATATTTGCACTCTTATTAGCTACAGTAGCCCCATGGCTTCTTTGGTGCTGACTGACAGCTCATAGCTGACTTCTGACAGTCATAATTTAGGTATATACCTAAATGTTGACTGTCAGAAGTGACAGCTGCTAAACACATATTTTTGTAGGTCACATAGTTCGGCGTAGGGATACATAATTTGGTCTGGTAACTTTTTCAAAGCTGTCAGTCAGCACCAAAGAAGCCATGGGGCTACTTTAGTTATCATTTACAACCACTGTAAAATTTATAAATATATTTACTCAAAATCCTGAATAAATATGAATTTAACACAGACAGATATTGAAAGAGTGAATTCAGCGTTTAGTTTTTAATTTACGTTGCGATCCATACCCACTAAAATAAGTAGTGAAAATTCAAACTTGCGATTAAGAACGACTACACTAGTTAAAAACCATGATACATGGAACAAAATCAGAACCATATTACAGACCATCAAACTATTTAATTTTTAGTTGGAGTTGAAGGGCTTTACCATATATATTTTAGAACAAAAAGTTGATCTATTACTTTATCTAGCTACTAACTTAACCTACAGAACCATATTTTGATTTTATCAGCCTACCATAGGGCAACAAATTTACCATTTAGGTAACTAGGTAAACCCAAACATTTTACCACATATGTATAAATAATAAATTCGGTTTGGACGCTACAACAATCAAACTAATCAGGTTATTAATAGTGAGTAACGTGCGTATAGCCCGAACGGGTAGTAAGACGCGGTGATAATAATAATAATAGTGAATAACTACTTTCGCTTGGCCCAAGGCGTCAGGATCCCGATGGGAGAGACAGATGTTCGAACCTCGACAGGATGCAAATGTGGACCTATCTTTGCAGTTTTCCTATCCCTTATCCTGGCTAATAGCCTTTTCATCCCTCCTCTTAGGTTAAGCCGTTAATAACCTCGGTGTTAAAGGTACTAAGAATAATTAATTAGTTTTGGAAGACCAGCGTTCAATAAAACACCAGCCCTCTATCGGCGGACCAGAATGGATTGGGCCAGTTTCTCATTTGAAACTGGCTCATTCCATCCTGGTCTAGGTACAGTGTTGTCCTGTATTTATTATAGCTTCGTACTTGAGTACTAAGTGTCGCTATGAAACTGGAACAAAGTTTTTATTTGTTGTCATATTGCACTACTTTTAAATTTTAGACTATCTATTAAGGGCATCTAGGTAAAGAGGAAAACTTAGGAGCGAAAAAACAAATCACTCTGTATTACATTAATTCTAATTTGATTTTTATCACCTTAGCAAAAAATAAATAAAAATAGTACAGACAATAGGAGCAATGACTCTACCAAGTTTTCACTTCACAAAATTCACTAACTTTTTTTTTTAACTTAGACAATATTTCACCTTGTAGTATTCCATTTAGTTTTTTTTCCCTCTTCTGTATAAACTCTAGTATTTCATCAATGCGAGGCGTAGTAGCTAACACTTTTATGTAAAATTTGGGCGCCCAAGTTGATCATAACCGTAAATTTTAGTGAGGCATCGGGTGACATTACTAGCGCCAAAATGGCGGATCAAAGAAAGATAAAAAAAAACAAGCCGGGAATATCCCAGCTGCGGCCTTAAATATGCAAAAAAAGTATTGTTTTTAAATATATTTATCATTTGAAAACTTACATCGAGGAAACACAAATAAACAAAAGGTCACATTGAATTAGAGTGACAAATATATAATTAAGTGCAAATTTAAATATTAAACATTTGAAGGAAAATGTTAAGTCCTAAAAAAAAACATTAGACGACTAGCCTGAATTTCAACTGATTGTCTATAAATATGTAATCTTCACTTAAACAAAAGGTACAATTTTTTTTCGAGAGTTTTCTCGATAGTTATAATTATTATTAGAACCGCGCCTTACTACCCGTTCGGGTTATACGCACTTACGCTAATGTGTAATGGTAGGGTGATTGTGAGATGAAATGAAGGAAGGGTTTGGTAATCAGATAAATCTGTGCCAGGACCGAGGATTGAACCCCGGCCGCCAGCACAGAAGTCTGACACCTTAACCCTAGACCACCAGGTCACCTTCTCGATAGTCAACATTTCCAAATAAATTACGTTTTATGACCCATGTATCCAACGTATTCAATAAATTAAAATTTCTTATTGAAAATGATACAACGATAATCAATTTAACTTGTTAAGCTAAAAATAAATTCATACAAATAAAACTTAATTGATAAAACTTACAAAACATAGATTATAGAACACTATCAAATATTTTTAGTACAACACCCACTCTTCATTCACGCGTATGTGAGTTAAATCTATCATTCTACTTTTCTAATCAATATTCCGTTAGTGTAAATATACTGAAAGAATGGCGTGTAGCAAGACAAGGGGCAGTAAAGTAAATCATTTAGAAACTGGTAGAAATATTCATAAGAATTTTGATGGAAACATACATCGTTCAAGCTATAGAAACAAGAATTATACATCTATTTACTCGACATATAAACAAACATATAAGATAAAGGGCCAGTTAGTCAACCATGGTGCGCCTCAGTGTGGCTCGGTACCAAACACAAGACGACACCATCACCCTCGTATTAACCTGGCCTTCTGATTGGGGTTCGAGACCAGGTTGGGTCTAATAAGGGTGATTTTTCCTTCCACTCAAATGTGGGTAGATAACCTCTTTGAAATGCTCCCTTCCTCATCCTTACCCCATTAGAGTAATTATCATATGTGCATATAACCTGGACATGTGATAAGGCACGGTGATTTAAAAAAATGAAACCACAGCTACCGGCGAATTAGGGATCGGCCTTATGTTACCATTAATACAGTGACATTTGTGTATGGAAGCGAATAAAACATCCTCTACATTCGACATTCGTGGACGAACATACTGATACAACTTGGGAAAGGCAAATGAGCGTGTAGTATACGAGTATATATACGGTTAAATAAGTATTAATAGTGTAAAACTTTCTTTACCTTACCTCTGTGTTCAATGTAGTGGTACAATAGTCGACTAAAGCAAGAAAATTTTATTTCCGTGAACGTGTAAGCAAACCAATTGGGTTTCAAGAACACATTCACTCACACCCGTTCCTGATTTTATCAATTTCTCTTTTCTTCTTAAAGGCATTGATTCCGTAAGTGAACCTTTATTCTTATTTATTTCTGCACTAGGGCAGTCAAACTTAAAAACTTTCTTTTATCTAGTACTGCGTCTTTCTGCCTATCTACTAACTACGCTAATGGTTTTAAGAGATTAGGAGGGTTATATTTAGAGGAAGTGTATCCGCATTTGAGTGTAAGGAAGGTAGAAAACCATTTTAGAAAAACCACCCTCAGTACAATCGAACGGGGCAGGGAACGATTCCTGGATAGCTCAGTGGTTAGAGCATTGGCGTACTAAGCCAAAGGTCCCGGTTTCGATTCTTGCGTCCAGGTGTCATTTTTTTCAATTATCAGAAAATGTAACTATGTTCGTTAATCGCTATGCATGAAGAAGATTCATACGTGAGCACGAATATGTCATCCACACGCGCGTGATTCAGGGCAAACACCGAATAATCGTGGACGAATAACGCACGTGGGGAGCCTATTTATCCAAGTTTGTACAAATAGTTGTACCGTACATGAATACCAAAGTTTGGAGGAAATGGAAAACGTTTTCGGTTTATGTATGTAGCCGCGATGGTAATGCGTCTGTACATACTTAATTAATTGTACTAACGTTAGCTTACTTCTACCCTATTCGCTTTCAAAAGTGTCGTACTAAAAGCAGAATAAAGCCAACCCTACGAGTAGCCGGTGGATGTAGCACGGGTATTCATATTTATTTAGCACCACGTCTTACTACCCGTTCGGTTTATACGCTTTAAGTACTAATTACTCTAATGGATTAGGAATTGGGAAGGTTGAATTAGAGGAAGTGAACCCGCATTTGCGTGGAGGGAGAGTGGAAAACCCTTTAGGAAACACCCCTCCCCCCAGTTCACCCGACCGAGATTCGAACCTCGATCTCCCCGTCCTCGGCGGTCGAGCTCAACACGACAAGCGCGTTAGCCAACTACGCCACCGAGGCGGGTACGGGTATTAATCATAGCTCTTAGTAGCCGATGATTTTCACACGTCCATCACAGAATTTGTCTCAAACTATGAGTAAATAGCTAGCCTGAGCCAGGTAAAAATCCTGGATAAATCTGTGGACTAAGCCAAGAGTCTCCGGGTTTGATTCCCGTGATTAGGGGCCATTTTTTAAATAAAAAAATATAATACTCTATGCGGCTACACTCTTAACCTAAACAATATTCCACCTTCTACGCTTCAGAATTAATGTGCAACTAAGTGTACAAGAGCTAGCTTGCTTCCACATAAAATTGATTAATCAATAAGAAATTAATTGAAATATATTAAAATGTATAGATCTAGTAGTACATCGAAGGTTTGTGGCTTTGACTCAATTTATTGTACCAATATACTTATCACAGTCAACAGTTTGACCTTTTCATTCATTCTACACTTGCTGTGACGTCATATACCAATACGAAAGCAGATCAATATTGACGCTGTGCGCATTCCCAGAACTTCTGCGCAGCGTGGGCAGTAATCAACAAAGGGAAAACGAAAGAAAGAATATATTCATTGATGAAAAAGAGAAGCAAAAATATTTAATTGTATGTACTGGTACAGAGTCTAATATGAAGTCCTAATTAAAAATTGCTTAGCTTAATACTATTTAAGAATCAAATAGCCAAAGCTATTATTTATGCTTTTTAGTGAGGATTACTTCATCTAGATATATTCTGAAAATTGAAAAATGACTATTTGTTTTATCCTTGGTTTAATTATAAGATAGATCTACACCTTCGCTCACTAGATAGTGTCTACCTACTGAACTAAAGGTTCTAGGTTCAATTTCCAGCATGATCGAAAAATGTATAATTGATTAAGTATGTCACTCTCACGGTGATCATTTAACAGCTGAGGGATGTACGTTGTGCCTGTTCTAGAATTAAATTAGGTCAAAAGTAGTGTGATGATATTTATAATCAGTTGTTTCAAAAAGTGCACGGTTAAATAAATACAGAATATGATGAAAGAGTGTGTGGATCAAAATGAATAGGTCATGTTAAGACGTCGATAAATGTTATAGACCTATGTCAGAAAAGAGAAACATTAAGAGTTTAAAAAATAAAAGAGCATGTATGACTCGGTGTATGGATGTTTGTTGAAGCATGTATGACTCGGTGTATGGATGTTGTTGAAGCATGGATGACTCGGTGTATGGATGTTGTTGAAGCATGGATGACTCTGTGTATGGATGTTGTTGAAGCTGAGTGAGTATGCAAAGATAGGGAAATGTGGAGAAAGTTATTGAGGATGGATTAAGTATAGAGTTGTTTTTTAAGCTATATGCACAATTTTATTCTTACTCCGTAAGGGTACGTTATTAGGTATGTATGTATATATGTTTCTATGTATATGTGATGTATGTATGTATGTGTGATATATGTATGTATGTATGTATGTATGTATATATGTTTCTATGTATATGTGATGTATGTATGTATGTGTGATATATGTATGTATGTATGTATGTATGTGTGATACATGTATGTATGTATGTGTGATACATGTATGTATGTATGTATGTATGTGTGATACATGTATGGATATGTGAGATATGTATGTATATATGTATGTATATAGTTAGCCAGTCAAATTTTATAGGGAATCTTTCCAACTCCTTGATCAAAACTGATTATTATTAATGTTCATAAAACACTTTCCTTCAACCTAATTTTCATGAAATGGGTCAATTTACCAGCGATAAGCGCAGGGCGTTAGGTATTAGTACTATAGTATGTTTTTGAAATTAATTCTGAATTTACTCCATGTGCTCTGGTATTTAAATTATGTTTTTTTAATTTGTTTTATATTAGTTTAACTTTCTCTAATGTTCTGATTCTAAGTGACTGATATCTGACTAAATAGTTCATAATATTACATCTGTCAAGAAAAATTTTCATTTTATAGCTTAATTTTTTTAACACCATATATTCTGGTATTACATTTGTGTTTTTATCATTTGTTTCGTGTTTTTTTAACCGTGTATAATATTCCAATTACAAGATTGTTTAACCTATTTTTTTAAATTCAATTTACACTATTTAATTATTATTTTTCTTATAACTCAGTGACCCAATAAATCGCAATTTCTCTTTTAAAACATCTTATTTTAATTTCTAGTTTTAAATTTATTTTATCTTGTTTTATAGGAACTATATACACACAATGTAATTATTTGAGGGATTATTGAGTATGTTTCTACAATCCATATTAACTGAACCATGGCTGCTCCAAATTTCTAAAAATAAATTAATAAAATTCAACCTATTTAATTCAATTTAAACCAACTCTAAACGTATTTCCTATATAATATTATTTTACTAAATATATGATAATAGTTTGCTTCCTGGCATGGATTAACATGTTAGTAATTTTTAACGTAACAAAAAAATTACATGAAACTTTTACAATTCGGAAGGAAATAATATTTTACTAAAGTCAAATTTAAATAGAAATTAACTTTTTGGAAAGTTATAATTTTTTTTTATTAAAACACACTTCTTGTATTTATACGTCAAGTCATGCGAACTGCATTGTCAGTAACTTTTATTATATATTTTAAATATTCATAAAATAATACTAAAGTAAAATGTTGAGACCACGAAATAAAAGGTATTTTCTTAAAATCCCTTCCTAAAAGAATCCTCTATTTGTTATCATCCCACAGGACCTGCATTGTTCCTTGAAAGCGCCGGCCACTGTAGCTATTTTATTATTATTATTATAGCAATTTCATTCATTTTTCATAAACGAGGTCAGTGGGTCACTGGAAGGTTATGCCTTTCAGTTTGGCCACAGATAGCAATATTATTAATGGATGTTTTTATTATCTAGTTGGTAGAAAAAGTTGACATTTTATTTTGTTTACTTTTAACTTGATGGGACATGACTCAAGTGAGCCGCCGCGTCTGTGCGGCGAACCGAGCATTGTTGACCGATAACTCAGGACACTCTTTGGTTATAAAGAAGAGAGAGAGAGAGAGAGAGAGATAGAAGGAGAGAAAGGCCTTGCTCAATTTCTCTAGACAAAAGAAACGCGAAATCACTTTATTCACGGATAATATTAGGTTTCACGATCGAAAAATGAAGATGTCACCATAAAGGCGTAAGTAGGCGTCAAAACATGCCTTGATGTTGGGGTATTAGCAATAGTCTCACAACTATTAAAATGTACCTGTTCCTACTATCAAATTAGTCGGTAATTTTTACTACTATAACAAGTAAAATACTAACTAACGGTCGTAAAGCCAGCCTCGGTGGCCAAAATGTCTAAGGCATCCGTCTCAAGACTGGCCTGATATATATGGGAATATCGTGGCTCGAATCTCGGTCGGGTATACTTTTATTAATATTTTTAACGCCATTTCTTAGTACTCGTTTGGGTTGTAAGCCTATGTACTAATTACGCCAATGTGTTAGAGATTAGGAAGGTTGAATTTAGAGAAAGTGTACCAGCATTTGCGTGGAGGGAGATTTAAAAAACCATTTAGGAAAAACCACCTTCATCTAACCCCGATCTCTCCATCTTCGGCAGTCAAGTTTATTGTGAGAGTAGCGCCTTTGACCTTGCGGCCACCGAAGTGGATATGGGGGGGGAAGGTCTACTGAAGGGTAGTTTTCCCTAAATGGTATCCCATTATATTTCCAAACAAATGCGGGTAGATTACCTCTAAAATCCTTCCTTCCTCGTCCCAACCTCATTAGAGTAATTAACATAGATACGTGTGTATAGCCTGAACAGGTAGTAAGACGCGTTGATAAATAAAGTTTAAAACTAAAACAGATATTGGTGAAGGATGATTTTCCATCTCTTAAATATAATAATGTATGTTTGTGGGTTGCGTGTGGTCAATAAATAAAGGTTTGGTGAAACTTCTCCAACCACCACGCGTTTAAACCACCAGTAAGTGAAGTAGTTTAGAAAAAACAGTTTGGTTTGATTGGTCCTTTTTTCCAGTTATGTTGTGTTTATGTGTGTAAATTGGGGTTATCCGGTTTAGTTTGAATGTTTGCATGTTCGCGACAAAACTCGTAAACCGCTTAACAGATTTAGACAGGGTTTCTATCTCATGTGTTCCTATACTTTCAGAAAGGACATGTGCTATATTTTTTCTTGTTAAAACTAACAAAATTGATGGGTTTCCAAAGGTTCATACTCAAAATTAATAGTGTAACTGTATAATCATCTCTTAACAAAAATATAATTGTTAAACCCAAAAAAATGATTGATTGTTCTTAATCCACCACTAGCTATGAGTGGGGAGGATCAACGCTGTTTTTATGGGGGGGGGAGGGGGGGGGGAGTGATCTTCGACAATGACGTCACGGGTGAATACCCAACATGGTAGGCCTACCTGAGGGACCTAATACAGACGGGTGCGTGTAAGCTGGCTCACAAGAGCCCGAAGCGAGTAGAGCATTGTGTCTTATTTTTATGTAGCCTTTCACACGAGCGAGGTGTCGGCTCTGGTGAATTGAGCTTTAATATCTCGTTCGCATATTAGAGAGAAATATATTTCTTATTGCGACTTGTTCATTAGGATGATCTCTAGTTCTTTTTGTTCTATAAGGAATATAATTTTGAAGGGGAAAAAAGTGTTCTAAAACAAGGTGCTTAGGATAATATTCGGTTTAAAAAGGGATGTGGTTATTTGGGAGTGTAGGAGGTTACATATTGATGATTTACCACAAGACATTGTTAGGAAAATCAAGTCTCGTGTGTTAAGGTAGGTAGGAAATGCAGCGCTGATGGGAGAATCTAGAACCGTGTTCAAAGTATTGACTGGTAAACTTAATGAGAAAAGACCACTGGGAAAAAATAGACGCATATGGGAGGATAGCATTAGAATGGACCTGAAAGCGATAGGGTTTAGTTAGGTGGACTAGATAGAGCTAGCTCAAGGTAGCGATAGGGTGTAGTTAGGTGGGCTGGATAGATGCTAGCTCAAGATAGCGATAGGGTGTAGTTAGGTGGACTAGATAGAGCTAGCTCAAGATAGCGATAGGGTGTAGTTAGGTGGACTAGATAGAGCAGCTAGCTCAAGATAGCGATAGGGTGTAGTTAGGTGGACTGGATAGAGCTAGCTCAAGATAGCGATAGGGTGTAGTTAGGTGGACTAGATAGAGCTAGCTCAAGATAGCAATAGGGTGTAGTTAGGTGGACTAGATGGAGCTAGCTCAAGATAGCGATAGGGTGTAGTTAGGTGGACTAGATAGAGCTAGCTCAAGATAGCGATAGGGTGTAGTTAGGTAGACTGGATAGAGCTAGCTCAAGATAGCGATAGGGTGTAGTTAGGTGGACTAGATAGAGCTAGCTCAAGATAGCGATAGGGTGTAGTTAGGTGGACTACAGTAGCCCCATGGCTTCTTTGGTGCTGACTGACATCTTTGAAACGTTACCAGACCAAATTATTTATACCTACGCCGGACCAAATGATCTGTAAAAACATGTGTTTAGCATCTGTCAATTCTGACGGTCAAAATTTATGTATATACCTAAATGTTTCCTGTCAGAAGTCAGCTGTGAGCTGTCAGTCAGGACCAAAGAAGTCATGGGGGTACTGTGGATAGAGCTAGCTCAAGATAGCGATAGGGTGTAGTTAGGTGGACTAGATAGAACTAGTTCAAGATAGGGATAGGGTGTATGGAGATGGACTGGATAGAACTAGAGCAAGATAGGGATAGGTGGCGTATTTTTGTAAGTGTGGCAAAGAACTTTCAAGTTTCTAGTGCCATAGAGTAAGTAAGGAATATGATTTAGGGGCTCACAAGTTTATAATTCGATTTTAGTGGTCATTGTTTCGTTATTTCCCTGAATGCCTGCATCTCTTTACTTTCTTTCACCTCCGATTGTGGGGCAGGTCTTGCATACGAATCGTAGGCTCACCGTGTCTCTCTTTCCATACTCCCCCGTCCCATAAACAAAAATATAGAACCTGTGTTCGCAGGGCGTGCACACTAGATTGAATTTTCTTCCTTGGAGGAGCAGTCCTTGAGGGGTGTTGAGTTCTCATTCGTGGCATATTAAAGCTGTGGAGTGCTGGGCGCCACCTAGTTTATCCGAACTTGCAAGGTGGAGTTGAGTGTTTTATTTTCTATCGTAAGAAGACTCGTGAAGACGTTTGCCTTCTGGCTGTAGATTCTTCCAGCCATCTTGCTATGTCGGGAATGCGTTGGTTATCTGTGGCTCCTTCTTATACTTGAGTTACAAAGTCCATTTTAAAAAGTTCCATGGGGCTAAACCCTCAAGGTAAATACTAATAACTAAGTATACTTTGAAAGAACACCACACTTATTGTAGATTTCATTTAAGTCTTGATTTGAACATAAAAAATAATTGGTTTTACTCAGAAATTAATTACCGATCAATAGTGAAAGGTACGCTTTTTCACTATAACTATATTTTAACATAAAGTTACGTTTGATATAGCAAACTACAACTTTTCTAAATTAGTATTGTCAAATATTATTTGTTGTTTCAATTAAAACTAGCCCGCTTCTGTAACCACACGATCTACAGCGTCACTTTCGCTTGCGATAGAGTTGCTTGCCTATGACGGAGAGATTGAGGTTCAAATCCCATTCGGGTATATTGAGGGTGGCATTTCCTAAAAGTTTTACCATTCTCCCTCCACGTAAAAGCGGTTACACTTAATTTAAATTCAACCTTCCTCATCCTTAATACATTAGCGTAATTTGTATATAGGCGTATGACCCGAGCGAGTTATAAAAGGCGGTGGTAAAAAAATATTGAAAAATGATCATTTCATTTTTTGATAACGGCGTATTCTAGCGCGAAGCTTGCAAACTAATATACCAGTAGCTCAATGTGTTATTTTGATGGAAATTACAGTATCCAAACAGCGGTTCGTTTTTAATTATGTTAAATATTGTTGTAAAATTATTCCTGGACATGATAATGAGTCCTTCTCAGTGGTAGAGCAATGACGCACTAAGAAAGGGGTCCTGAGATCGATTATTATTTCCATGTGTAATTTTATTATCTGGTCTTGCCCTTAGTGTAAACAAATTGCACACTTCATTACCATTAATATTTACCTTAATTCGTTCATCCCGTCTTTCTTCCCCTCCGCCCAAACGGGATGAACCCAAGACCCCCTTCAAGGCTAATTCTTGTTGAGGTTAGCGTTTTACCTTTTAGAGTGATTATAGGAAGATGCCAAATTCAAATAAAAATGGGATTGAAATTAAAATAAAAACCTTTAATTTTCTGTTTATGTTCCTTTTGATTGCGCCACTATGACGGTTGCTTACTAGCTTAATTTTATGTCGCAATCTGGTGTCCAGGCGAGTGGTTCTAATAACATAACTTACAAAATAACCACTGAGCGCATTGATTATCTTTCGAGACATCTTTGTCGCAATCGTATAGTAGTTATATTTAGGCAATTTTTAATAGTTAAATCAAGCACGCGGGCTTAATGAAACGCTCGGTTGTTTTGTCGTTGATGAGATCAAGATTCAAATCCCGACCAAGGGTACTGAGAGTGATTATCCTTGAACGGTTTTTTCCTTCTCCCTCCACACAAATAGAGGTAAATTTCCTTTAAATTCTACCTACCCCACAAGTGTAATTAAATGCGGATAGTCCGGACGGATTGTGGCACTCCTAGAATTTTCTTAATTTTTTTCAGTGAAAGATGTTATGAAAACTATAATCGTATTATATACGTAGCCTAAGGATATTTTAAAGATAAAAACATCGCACTATATTTGGGCCAATAGTGTAAAAATCAGTAGAAATAATAATTTAAAAACTAGGATATACACGCTTGTAAGCCTATCACGAGGTCGCGATGGTCTCAAAGACGAGAATCGGGGCAAATCCCAGGAAAATGTTAGGAAAGACTCCGATTACACTGAGCTTACAATCAGTTCACTCACAGGTTGTTACCGAGTATAGTTAACATCCAATGTTTACGAAAACGAACCTCCTCGTATCATTCCACCGATCCGTCATTCTGTACTCTGTTGTTGGCCGACGAGCAACACGGAGGAGACACTTCCTGCATGGTGATTGGCCAGGACAGGGCAATACCAATCATGTTGGGGTGGTTTTTTTTGCTGGGTATTCGTGCGCGAACCAGTCGCTCTTGAATCAACTAAACGTAAAGACCGTAACTACAGTTTTAATGCTAAGTGACGTTGACAGGTCAGACATTCACGGACTAAAACAAAATTTGCGAATTAAAAAAAAAAAGTCGTCACCATCGAAGCGGGTTACGCATTTATTGTTCAGGACAAATCTTGCTAGTGATGTATCTGAAGCCTCATTTACTACATAACAAGTTGGACCCAACATGTTGGTAATGCTTGTAACACAGCTTGTTGGGATCGTGTTGGCCGACATGTTGTGTTACAATATAAACGAGGCGATAGGAAGTCGCTGTTTTCGGGGAGGAACAAACACGTACATCAAGATATGACCGTTAGAGTTTACTTTAGGGTTGACACACTTGTTTTTGTTGAAGTAAAACGTTGATAAATGGCTTTTCTCAGCACAGGCTTTCCAAGAAGCCTTTCATCGGCTTGGGGATAAGGGCCAACCATGGGTGGAGTGATGCCATAGTGAGATCTTTGGGAACGATGATTTTTACTATTACATTTCATTTTAATCAATCCTAAGGACTTTAACGCCAGAAATATTATTAATTAAATGCGTTACAATAAAGCAAATAATAGTGGTTACAATTTTCTTCTCAAAATAAAAAGTTTTGACTACATCCCTTAATGTATGAATGTGTAACTAACTTCGGAGTTCCCCAGTTCTGCTGTAGAGCAGATGTTGTTAATTCTTTAATGTTATAATTCAAACCTATACAGTCCAATTTGTAATTTATTAAACCTAAAATTTTAACTTTTTTCTTCTGGAAAATATACTAAAAAGTCTGATATCTCTAGTATTCTCTAGTCTTTATTTTGCGAGGATAAATCCCTGAAAAAGGGGGACATTCAAGGAAAAGAGGAGGTAGAAAGTACGTTGTATTTTTACAATTTTATATTTTAAACTAAAACAAAACACTTATTGTAAAACTGGATGTAACCAAATCATTTTAAAAACAGGTTTTTATTAACGGTGGGTCTATGAGCTGTTTTTAAAAAACTCAAAATGTATTGAAAAGTATATATTAATTGTTTATTTATACGTAATACTAAAGTGTAATTTGTTTCTTCGTAGTTCTAATTATCTTGAAAAACATAAAAATCTAANATCTAAAAAAAAAAAAAAAACTGGCTAGTTGTTAAAATGTTAAGCAAGTTCTTGAAACATTTTATTCTAAATCGTTCTTTGAATTTTAACGCTAACAAATCAACTCCCTTCAACTAGAGATTTTTTTTAAATCTTGCAAATAAATATGGTAATTTTAAAGGTATTAACCGTATTTGTTGGTGATATATAATGAATGCTTTGAAATTCAACTACAATAGTTTTAAATATTTGTAAAATTTCAATGGCAAATATTCCGTTGCAATAAGTGTTTCTCGCAGAGTATTTAATATTTAAAATAGATAAAGTAAAATTCTAGATTTGTTACATGTATATTTTCATTTCATAGCTCTATAATTATTTTCGTTTCGTTGGGTTTTCAGTGGAGTGTACGTAAATACTCGTGGTATTCATTACGAACTCATTAAAAAAAACATAGTTTTTTGTCTGAAGATTCTCAGCGCATTTGGTGGTATGAAATGTCCTTTGTTTCTAATGTTGTTGTTTTTTGTACTAGTAAGAGTCCACTTTTTAGGTATCTTTTATTATTTTTTTATATTTCGTCTTACTACCCATCAGGGATATTCTCATAGCTATGAGTGGGTGGGTATGAGAAAGATAAAACTGTAGAACAAATTTACCCAACCTTAAATGGTAATTTTTTTTAAAGGAAAATCACCGTCAATACATTTGGCTGGGATTCGAACCATGACTTGATCATATAACTAGATGTACATATGAACCAGCATGCTCATCGGTGTTGGCTTTTAATACGTGATTTAAAATAGTTTGAGGATAATTATCTTATTAATACAATAATCCTAGTGTCGAAATAATGTAATCATCAATGAGCCTACAAAATCCATTATGTAAACTGGTAAAGTTTGTAGCTTTGTTTATCTGCTATTATTTCAGTCTATCATTGTAAATAATAAAAATAAAAAGATGTGGGCAGAGAGAACAAAACAATGGCCGACAGTCCAGTGTGGCAAGGCAGGCGGGAATGAGCGTGGGAATCACAAAATCAAACGAAAAGTTGGCAATAATGACATTTTGGGAACGGGGGTGACAGCTAATGGAAGTATTTACATGGTGATGGGATGAAAATCTATCAATAATTAAAATTAGATTATTAATCATGATTTTTTTTTACATATTTGTGATTAATTAACTGGTAGATAAATTTCAATAAAATGATAACCATAATTTAAAATAAATTGTAATAACAATCAAAAAGTTTAAAAAATTAGATAAACTTTTGGACTATTTTTATTTCCGTGAAAACTAAAAATTATATTTATGCGAAATACATTAAAGAGGACAGAGTGTGATCTTTAAATGAACTTTTTATTGACATAATAAAGTATTTATTTAAAATAATTAAGTATTCAGTGCGATTAACTTATTATTCTTTTAACAGGAAAGAAGAGGAGGGCTATACATAATTTCGATATTATTTAAAACCCTAAATATGTTTATTAGTGGAGAAATTTTTATTTATAAAAATTGAGTTTTATTCAGTTTTCGACCTCGGCTGTAGGTTAATTTGTTTAAGCCGCAAATAAACAAGACAATGTCCTTAAAAAAACATATATAGTGCAGTCGTATGGAAATATATTGATTACGATTATATAGACAAATGTAAATACTAATTACAAAACTAAAATTTATTTATTTCAAAATATTCTTATTTTAATAGTTCATATGAACATTAACTTATCACTCACTTCGGTGGCTGCATGGTCTAACGCGCTACCCTCACAGTTGACTAGACTGCGATGACGGGGAGATCGAGGTCCGAATCTCGGTTGGGTGTACTGAAGGTTATTTCACCCCAAAATAGTTTTTCTTTCTCCCTCCACGCAAATGTGGGTAAACATCCTCTATAAATAACCTTTTCCATCCCTAAAACCATTAGAGTAATTAGTACATAAGCGTATAAACCGAACGGGTACTAAAACGCGGTGATTAAACAACAACAAAAAATCGTTAACTTAAAGTTTGTTCGGCTGGTTTAAAAATAAAACCTTTTGAAATATTAATAAACATCATGAAGTAATGTAAACACATTATACTACATTATTATTCTACATTATATATTGTTATTGCGGGCATGAAATGGTATTATCTCGTAAGAGATTACAAAATAAATTAAACTAGTTTAAATGTTAAAATTCTGTCCACAAGAGCGTGTTATAATCATTAATTTATTTACCAATTTTCTGCACTACTCCTGGTCCATCCTAAAGTGAAAATGTAATATCTACTTGAGGGGGCCGCCCCAGTAAGCGATAAATCGCCGTGCAGACGTTTGGCTCCAACGAAATATTTAATTCTAAGGTGCGTTTTTTTAAAATATGTTTCACGCCAAAATTAAGTCAAAAGATTCCAACAAGGTTCTTTTTACCTTAAAAGCCCTATGGATTTAGTTGTATTAATAGAAAAAAGTGTAAAAATGTAACTTTAGCTTATATTCAACTAATTTTGAATCATATTTCCTGAGTTGTGAGGCTAGGTTTGATGAAAAAGGGCTCTAGAATTAGCTTCCCTCTAACAAACACAGTAATTTTTTATAAGCTCACAACAGAACATTTAAAGATATATATTGAGAACTAGCAGCGATCTTTCGTCTTTACCTTAAGATAATAAGTTTCGCAGTTTTCTTACACTTCTTTCTTAATGACATTAAAAAGGGTGGTTGTAAGTATAGGGTGAAAGGAAGTATAAGCTTAGAAATAATAGAGAATTCGTTTCAGAAAATAACACAGAGCATTGTATTTTTTAAGCCGTGTGGCCTATCAGTGACTGATACTTTCTTGCTGACCGAGACATATTTGTTTTATTTTTATTGGTAATAAATTAACACCCACCTCGGTGGCGTAGTTGGCTAACGCACTTGTCGTGTTGAGCTCGACTGCTGAGGACGGGGAGATCGAGGTTCGAATCTCGGTCGGGTGAACTGGGGTGGTTTTTCATAAATGGTTTTCCACTCTCCCTCCACGCAAATGCGGGTTCACTTCCTCTAATTCAACCTTCCCAATTCCTAATCCATTAGGGTAATTAGTACTTAAAGCGTATAACCTGAACGGGTAGTAAGACGCGGTGCTAAATATGATTATTATTAATAAATTAATATTTAAAAATAATTGTAATCGTCAAGATATTTTGAGTTGATTATTTTGAGTTGATTATGACTGGAAGTGTATGTTAATTAATATGGATATTTAAGTACAAAAAGATTAGAAGAGAATCCCAAATTAGATATTTTGACGATAAAAAATTAGTTAGGTATTTAGTTGGTTCTACTTTGTAGACATATTCATTGATTATCATTAATATAATAAATATACTGGACTATAGGGTCACACTGTTAAACTTTTGCGTCTATATGAACTATTTTAAAAATTGTAAATAGAAAAATATTATATTCAAGTGTCAATATTTCAATGATTGTAGATAAAAGCTTTCTGAAGAGATTTTTCGGACAAAAAAAACTTTCTTTATTCCTAACCTAATAATCGTTCTTTGTTTATAAAATTCAAATTTCTTGGAAATAGTACAATCACATTACGATCGATTGGGTGAAATATATTTTTAGAGTGTGACTATAATAATGAGGATACGCGTGGAATGGAAGAGAAAACGAGTTAATCCCATTTTTTAAAGTAATAAAACATTTTAAAAATAAATTGTTGCTTCAGTAGAGACACGTTGCTTAATTTCCTAGACAAAGGTTGTCTCAATAGTTCTTGGATATGTCGTGAGTACAGCTGTATTCAAACAGAAAATGTTTAAATGGAGATATACCCTCCTCGGTGGCGTAGTTGGCTAACGCGCTTGTCGTGTTGAGCTCTACTGCTGAGGACGGGGAGATCGAGGTTTCGAATCTCGGTCGGGTGAAGTGGGGGTGGTTTTTCCTAAATGGTTTTCCACTCTCCCTCCACGCAAATTCGGGTTCACTTCCTCTGATTAAACCTTCCCAATTCCTAATCCATTAACGTAGTTAGTACTTAAAGCGTATAACCCGAACAGGTAGTAAGACGCGGTGCTAAATATTATATTAAATGGAGATACAGTCCCGTGAAAATACCACTAGGCTTATAACAAATATTAATATTCTCTTGAGATTAACGTATGTAGGAAATTAAACCAAGCCTTATCTACTTAATAAATATTTTGTTTATTTTCCCAAAAAAGTTTTTTTTTAATTAAACCTGCAAAAATATATACCTTAACTTAGGTTTTCCCCCATACTAATTTTTTTTAGCGCCGTCTTACTACTTGTTTGGGTTATACGCTTATATACTAATTACAATAATGTGGAAAACCATTTTGGAAAAACCATCCCCAGTACGCCCGACCTCCTCGTCTTCAGCAGTCTAGTCTATTGCGATAGTAACGCCTTGGACCATGTGGCCACCGAAGGGGATGCCCATTTTGGGTGCATTACAATTGGTCAACGTAAACAAGTTATGATCTCCGTTTGAAAAGGGAGGCGTTAATCCTACATTCCAACTGGGCCACGTACACCTGTTGAGACAAGGTCGTGCATAGACATATAAACAAGCTATAGACAACCCCTTTCGATTTCTGGAGCTCTCGCCAGAACACAACACCACAAATTTCAATAAGGCTGTAAACGTATCAAATCCAGGAGGGTGTCCGATAAATATATATATTTATTGTTGTTTTTTCCTTCAGTAAACTACCCTTCGATTTTAGGGGTAGAGGGATAGTTCCAAAAACCTTTCTCTAGAACCTTATGAAAACCCTAGCCACGAAGTTTCAGTCCGATCGGTAAAATAGTTTAGGCTCTAGTATGGTTCGGGATTGACCTCTCCTCAGTTGTCGTTTAACTAATGTAAGGTACGTTTATGTGGAGTGAAAGGGGAAATAAATTGTTTGTTCTCGAAAGCAACAAATTTTCAATAGCTCATGCTGCTACCGATGGTAAAGTTCGCTGGAGATGTGCTGACAAAAAGTTTTCAGCAAAAGTGTACACGGACCACGTAGACACTAACGTTACAATGTGTGGTGATACAAATCATAATCACGAAGTGGTGAAAATTATAAATAGGCAAGCTATAAGCAATGTTTCAAAGCGAAGAGCCAAGGAAAATTTGTGTGAGAGACCATCGAAACTCATACGTTCTGAGTTGGGAAAACATGAACGCATGATATTGCCTTGGTACGAACAAACATCTACATGGCCAGGCGCGGTGCTGTTCCGAAACTTCCAACGAATCAAGAAGAAGTATTAAAAGCTGTTGAAGGTAAGTGACTTTTTTTTAAAAGAATTAAATCAAAAGACCTATGGCTATCTGAGAATTATTTTTTATTATTATATGTTTTATGTAACCAAGAAACCAAGAAAGTGTTTTTTTTTAAATTCTGTTTGTGTGTCTGTTTGTGTGTGTGTATGTATGTATGTCTGTCTGTCCGGGTTCAGAGCTCAGAAACGGCTTGATGGATTTTGTTCTAAATTGATATCTTGGCGTAATATATTTATACCCTCTGGCATTTTTTATTTTGCCCCTATCCCTCAAAGAAACTAAATTATATTTTTTCTGGGAAGATTTCATTTAAGAGTATTTACTGATGAGTGTTTTTTCGAAAATACGTAATATTTTCAAGCTAGCACGAGAGATTTGGTTCAAAATGGGTGTCCGGATATGATAAATAAAATAAAATAATATTTTATCTAGTAAGAATTTGTTTAAGGGTACTTCATTGAAAAGTAATTTTTGAAAAATTGTTAATTTAAAAAAAATGGTTTAAGCAATTTGGTTCAAAATGGGTAAGTTATCTGAGGGGCGTTTGACAAGATAGATATAACTTAATTATATTTTTTCGGGAAAAATTTATTTTAAGGGTAGTTTACAAACGAGTTTTTTTTTAAATAATTGAAATAGTATTTTTTTTAATATTTGGACATTTTGTTCGAAGCTAAATACAATCGATGAGAAACTTAGTATAACATTGTCGTACCATTTATTTTTATTGTATTTAAAATCGCAACAAAAACTATAGTTAATTTCATACTATGACTACTATGGAAAAACATGGTTTTTTGTTTCCAACAAAGTAATATTGAAAAGTATGCAATTCAAAATTTAATAATTGGTTTTGTTCCTGTGTTTCAGATTTTAACCCAAGCACGAATAAAATGGAAAATTTTGCTCTCATTGTCGATAAGGTTCTCAATATCATAGTGTTCTCCTTCTTTACGAATTTGAACTTTCTGTGTTCCGTGGATACAATTTTTGTAGATGGAACTTTTCAATTCTGTATTAAATTTTTTACGCAAATGTTTACGATCCATGGCTACCATTAGTATTTGGTGTATTGCCTTCAAAAAGTATGTCAACATACAATTTTTTTCCCTCCAAATTGTTAGTAGAAAAATGTACTCAATTTAATCTTATTTTAAATCCTACAAATGTTGTGATTGATTTTGAGCATGCAATGCACGAAGCTGTTATCATGAAATGGCCGCAGATAAACATTATAGGTTGCCGGTTTCATCTTAGCCAAACAGGGTACCGACACATTCAGTCCCTTGGTTTATCTAAAATATACAACACTAATTCACCTGAAGGACAGTATCTAAAACAATTTTTCGGGATGCAATTTTTAGAGCCAGAAGAAGTGGGCGACTTTTTTTGTATCAGAAATGATGGCAAATATGACCGAAAACGAAGAAATCCGTAAATTCTGCGACTACCTTGTAGAGATATATATTGATGAAGAGTCACAATTTCCACCAAAAATTTGGGCCGCCGCATCTGAGGCTACATCCAGGACAACAAACACGTGCGAATCCTTTCACTCGCAGTTCAATTCTCATTTTTATTTCTTTCACCCGTCTTTATACATATATTTATGAACACACTCTTAGAATTTCAGACAGAAATTTATATTAAAATTCAGTCATCCAACAGAAATGTAACTAAAAAAAGTGAGGAAAGAAATTAGGGTAAAGAAAGATTTTATAAGATCGCACATTTTACTTTTAAAAAATGATTTAATAACCAAGCGTCAGTTTTTAAAGCAGTTTCCTACAAATGTTTACCGACAACAAATCTGTAAAAGACTTAACATGGTTTAGCATTCCTACAAATGTTTATCAACAACGACGAACTTGAATAAAGCAAGTAAAATTTCTATATTAAATTATGTCCTGTATTACTTGTAAGCAGAGTAAGGTGGAGTAGATAAAATTAATATATGTCTTTGGTTTGGAAAGTGAGCGTGGCCCAATTTACCTGTGTGATTAAGATCTAATTGGCCTCGTGGCCCAGTTGTAATGCTCCACCCATTTTATTTTAATTTGTTTAAACTAATGTATTTTTTAAATTAGTGAGTCACTAAGCTACTGGTTAATATCGCTTAATTCAGATGCTTATTGTGTTACTTATATCCCAGAGAGTTGTTACTTATATCACAGAGAGTTGTTACTTATATCCCAGAGAGTTGTTACTTATATCACAGAGAGTTGTTACTTATATCACAGAGAGTTGTTACTTATATCCCAGATAGTTGTTACTGATATCACAGAGAGTTGTTACTTATATCACAGAGAGTTGTTACTTATATCCCAAGGAGTTGTTACTTATATCCCAGAGAGTTGTTACTTATATCCCAGAGAGTTGTTACTTATATCACAGAGAGTTGTTACTTATATCCCAGAGAGTTGTTACGATATCACAGAGAGTTGTTACTGATATCACAGAGAGTTGTTACTTATATCACAGAGAGTTGTTACTTATATCCCAGAGAGTTGTTACTGATATCACAGAGAGTTGTTACTTATATCCCAGAGAGTTGTTACTGATATCACAGAGAGTTGTTACTTATATCACAGAGAGTTGTTACTTATATCACAGAGAGTTGTTACTTATATCACAGAGAGTTGTTACTTATATCACAGAGAGTTGTTACTTATATCCCAGAGAGTTGTTACTGATATCACAGAGAGTTGTTACTTATATCCCAGAGATATGTTACTGATATCACAGAGAGTTGTTACTGATATCCCAGAGAGTTGTTACTGATATCCCAGAGAGTTGTTACTTATATCCCAGAGAGTTGTTACTTATATCCCAGAGAGTTGTTACTTATATCACAGAGAGTTGTTACTGATATCCCAGAGAGTTGTTACTTATATCCCAGAGAGTTGTTACTTATATCACAGAGAGTTGTTACTGTTTTAACAAAAATACATTAGCAAACCTCATTTACACACAATCAGTCGAGCAGAGGTGTTAAACGCTGTGTTCTTCCTGAAAATCCCCATTTCCTGTCTCAGCTCGTTTTGCGACCAGCTACAAGTCTTGGTTGGTTCTTGTGGTTAGACAGGGTTGATAACAGGAACTTGGGTCGTTAAGAGACATAAAAACGAGAAGTGCGTCAAGTCTAACTTACTTTACATGCAAGCTCTGTTGTGTTAAAATATAAGAACTTTGTAAGAGGAAGGAGTAAGTAAGAGAGACAAACGAATAATAGGGGCGTATAAAACGAACGGGTAGTAAGACGCGATGCTAAAAAAAAAGAAGTTATAGTCTGTTTCCATCAGGCGTGATCACGGATTTAACGCGAAGTCTGCCCCCTGTTTTTTTAATCTATTTTTATATTTCTCAAAACAGAAGGTATCTTGGCTCTGCCAGGTTATGGGGATTCATGTTCAAGTTTCAAACTTTTCTCACAAAGATGTCCCGCACGCTTCATAGGCTGAAAATATACGTATTTATAGCCAAGACCACGTGATCCTAGTGTGCTGTAGCCAACCTTGGGGTCACCCTCCTGAAAATAATTTTAGCTTTTAAGAATTTTAAGGGTAACTACATTACTTAATTTATCAGTGTGCGGAGATTCAGCTTATCAGTAAGTTTGAGAAAAAAAACCTGGACAAACAGACACCACATGGTATTTATTATATAGATGATTGTCATAGCAACTAATTGATGCAAACATAGTTTGATAAATAGCACACACTATTTATTATGAATGGATTGGAATAGGGGTCAATAACCGGTCAATCTCGCGTAAATTTTCAGTCGATCATCTAAGAAAACTATCTAGTTATTGAAAGTCCGATCATTGATTCTTTAAAATTCTCAAATATATCAATGTTCTTTCAAATTATATTTGAATGTGTCCAAAATAACCTTTGTTGGTCATAATCACCAAATCTATATTATAATAAAATATTTTACTGTCAATATTCATTTTATTTCCTCTATAACACTAACCTATAAAGCCACATGGTTGACTCACTCACTCATTGACATTAATGTTTATCCACTTCCAGATGAACTAGAAACTTGAAATTTGGCAAACTTATAGCGTCTAGCCTGTAATCGATGGTAAAATTCCAGAAAGTTAAAAATTTCAATTTTTAACCCCGAAAAAATTTCAAAATGGTGGAGAGGCTAAACGGTAAGACCTATCAAAAAAACTGATTGCACCAGATTTAGGTAAATTTTGCACATTTTTCACACATTTAAAAAAAAATTTAACACACTTATGGGACAACTAGAATCATAAAATTGTAAAAAAATAAATCAACTTTCAAAACAACGCTGGAATTACACTAGTTTCAACTCACTTGGGGTTTGGGGGCGGAGCCCACAACGAGCAAAGCGAGTTTTTTTTTATATAAAGGGGGACATTATTTGAGGAAAGATTGAATTTAAGGAATAAATATATGATGAATAAACCAATATCTTACATATACAAGGAAATAATATCTCCTTACTACCATTATTATGATTATTAAAATTAATAATAATATTTAGCATCGCGTCTTACTACCCGTTCGGGTTATACGCTTTAAGTACTAATTACTCTAATAGATTAGGAATTGGGAAGGTTGAATTAGAGGAAGTGAACCCGCATTTGCGTGGAGCGAGAGTGGAAAACCATTTAGGAAAAACCTCCCCCAGTTCACCCGACCGAGATTCGAAACTCGATCTCCCCGTCCTCAGCAGTCGAGCTCAACACGACAAGCGCGTTAGCCAACTACGCCACCGAGATTAAAATTAATAGATCGAGATTAAGCAAAATTAGATTGTGGAAAGTATGGTTGACCGTGGGATAAGTGTACAGCTCGATCAGTGCTGAGCCCTGGATTAGAGTGTACCCTCCATTCACGGTAGGAATTATTCTATGAAAGGTCTTTTTTCCAACCAATATCCTACTATATAATAGATTTCTATTAGGGAAAAACGCTTTTCAGGAAACAATTCCTACGCTGAACAGACTTTACTCTCCGTTCACCCCGTAAGGTGGCAAGGTTACCTTGAACGCTTTCACTATGAAGGGGGTTAAAATATAGGGTATTTGTGTAATCCGCCAAGGCAATCCTGCTTTCTTTCAGGGTGAACGGAGTGTATATAATTACAATCATAAAATAGGTCACACGTTTTTACTTATTGTATTCTGGCACGCGGCACTACACACCTCGACATCTTGGAGCACGGCAGCAGAACATACCATAATTAATAGTAAACAAAACACACCAGTCCATCTAGAAATGCGAATACGTTCTGAGGGTCATCATTAACAGTCCTACATCACAGAAAGTGATTGCCATTATTATATGTGATGTGAAGTGCCACGCGCCTAACTCTTATGCAACCTGTTGTACACGCATGCTTGAACATATTTGATCTTCCGTCGTTGTACGCAAAAACTTTGAAACAAAATTTAATGGTATTAGGATAGTTTTCAGGATATAAGTGTTTGGGGATTTTGTATTACTTTTGGTTCAAACAAGCTCATGTGCAGTTTGGTATTGGGCTATGAGTTTCCAAACATCCTATATAATATTTAATATATTATAATACATATATATTATAATATATAATATATTATAATACATATATATTATAATATATAATATATTATAATATATATATATATATATTATAATATATATATATATATATTATAATATATATATATATATATATAGAGAGAGAGAGAGAGAGAGTGATTGTGTGTGAGAGAGATTATCCCCAAAATGCTTCTGTCCAAATCCCTACACCCCTAAAAACTTCTCTATGTATCTCTATATCTCTCGCCCTCTATATAATACATATAAATATATAGATTTTTTTTAGTGGGATATGGATTAGGAAGAAGATATTTTAGAGATAATTTACCGACAATTGCATGGAGAAAGAGTGGGAAACTGTTTAGGAAAAACTACCCTTAGTAGATCTGACCGGGATTCGAACTCCGATCTCCCAGGTCAGCCTAACATGAAAGTGACGCCTTAGGCCTTTCGGACATTGAAGCGGGTTGGTAGGCGTCGTATTGTATTTAGTATAGCGCCGCACTTGAGGCGTACTAAGTCTGACTATGAAACTGGCCCTTTGAAACAAATATACCACCGATCCACTTCGGCGGCCGAACGGTCTAAGGTTTCACTCTCGTAATAAACTAGATTGAATATGGCGGGAAGAACGGGGTTCAAATCTCAGTTGGATGTACTAGGGGTGGTTTTTCCATCAATGGTTTTCCACTTTCTCAACGCAAATGCGGGTACATGACTTGTATACTCAACCAGCCTCATCCCTAACCCACAAGCGTAATTAGTACAGATTGTAACGTATAACCCAAAAGAGTAGTAAAACGCGGTGCTAAAAATGTTTTTTAAAAAAATTACTCCCACCAGGATTCAAACCTACTATATAAAGTATCACTCAAAAGGTGTTTGAGCAGCACTTAGAACCATAATACTATAGTTATCTAGATATATTCTGAAAATTTAAAAATGACACCTGGACATGGGATCGAACCCGGGACCATTGGATTAGTCCCGGGTTCGATTCCCATGTCCAGGTGTCATTTTTAAATTTTCAGAATATGATATCTAGATGGGGTAATCCAGACTAAAAATCATAAATAATAGCTTTGGCTATTTGATTCATTATGGTTATCTTGAAAAACATCTTAATTCTGGAACAAGTAATTTAGAAACCAAGTAAATCGGAAAATTAAAATAAGAAAATAACATTCGATATGAACGGCACAAATAATAATCATGAACATTTTTATCAAATAGCAATATTTATTATTTTTAACTTTATAAAAACTGTGGGTAGCATTTTATTCTTCCTACGATATTGTAATTATTGTTGTTTATAAATTTGAATCTTATGATTATTCATACTTTAAAAAAAATGTTTAGTCAGAGTATTGCACTTTTTATACTACAAACAAATTTAAGTTATTCTAGACAAAAGTATTTAAAATACACACACACACACACACACACTGGAAAGTATATAAAATTCGAGATAATATCCATTTAAACCTTCTGCACAAGTCATTTTATAAATGAAACGCTTTCCCACTCCTTCAAACAACAATGTGTGAGAGATGCCGGCTAAAAAGAAACATTATTTCCGTCATAAAGACACTTTTTTTTATCCACCTGTCTGAGTATTCCAGCCCATTTAGCAATAATTTCCGTAAATTATTCCATGTTGTCAACGAAAAATGCGTTGGCGAAGTGAAGATGAAACTACGTCAGTCTTGAAAGCCATTATCTTTTATGTTCTAAAAAAAAATCCCCTCTAAAATAATATGTGGAGTGTCATTAATAAAATTGTATTTATATTTAAAACTTTTTACATTAATAAAATTGTATTTATATATTTTTTTATCATCATGTATTACTAAACATTCAGATTATACGCTTATGTACTAATTAAGCTAATGTGTTAGGGATGAGGTTGAATTTAGAGTGTACCCGCATTTGCGTGGAGATAGCGAGAGAGGAAAGCCAACCTCAGTACACCCGACCGGGATCGAACCACGATATCTCCGTCATCGGCAGTCTAGTTCATCACCAGAGTAGCGCCTTAGACCATGCGGCCACAAAGGCGGTTTCTTCTATAGTTGAAGACGTTTCCTACCAGCGACGCTACAACAAATCAGGTTAGGATTTCCCATGTAAATGTATTTGAGTTTTATTCGACGAGTTTTAGAAACAAAACACTAAAACAAAAATAATACATTCTTGAATAATCCTTAAACGAGTCAGTGTCACAGCATTATTTTATTGATATTTAAGTAGTTTTTTGGTGAACGTATATTTTTTGTATAAAATGGTTTACAGATTATTTGCGGTTTTTTTTAAATTCTATGTTTTAGCACAACGTCTTCCCGTCCGTTCGGGTTGTACGCTTATGTAATTATTACGTTAATGTGTTATGGATGAATAAGGTTCAAATTTAAAAAAAATGTAACCACATTTGTTATGAAAGAGAGATTAATATATTGAGGGAAAAATCATTTAGGATAAACCCCCCTCAGTATATCACGACCGGGATTTGAACCCCGATCTCCTTGTCATCGGCAGTAAAGTCTATTGCGAGAGTGATGCCTTAGACCAAGCGGCCACCAAAGCAATTGATATTATTTTAATACAATACTCAACTTGAAGCCCAAACTTGGCATAAAGAGATCGTTTAAAATTGTAACTGATGCGCCAGCTATCAGGAAACACGCTGTAGTTTGTTAAAAATATTTATTCCGTGATTGGGAGATAGTCGACATCACATAGACCTTTTATCACGCGAGAAGAAATTTGTGATACTTATCATAAATATAACTATTAATATTTAGAAATAGTTTCTTTTAGCATCACGCCTTACTAACCGTTCGGTTATACGCGCTTAGTTTCAATTAATAGAAAGGCAGGAGCAGATAAACATTCAGCTAAATTAGAAACTGATCCAAGCAGAAACAGTAACACAAGTTCAGAATAAAGGGAGGAAGAGGGGAAGTGATAAAAATATAAAAGTGAGGGATGGTTAAAAGATAAAGAGATGGAAATTGAAGGGAACATAAAAGGAGTTTTAGATTCAGTAAATATTAGTATTATATTGTGTAGACTGGGAGAACAAAAGGCAGAGAAGGATGGAGGGTTACGATACAATGAGATGGATTGAAGGGAAGTGAAGGCTAAGGTAGATAAAGGGTGATGTGTACTAAGGATATATAAAGACAAACAAGGAATAATGATAGGAAAACAGGTAGAGAATAATGATACACACATACGAGAAAGTTAGAAGACTAAGTGGTAGAATGAGATTAAGAATAAAAAGAAACAAACTTTTAAAGAAACGAGAACGAAGAGGTGAAACGAGGAGAAAACACATCGATACCAATCATAAAGGAAGAATAAGAGATTAGAAATAAGAACAAGTAAAGTCTTACGGAAAACAAGGACACAGCTATACAAACCAGGAATAACAACAGAGAGAGAAAATCAAGTTTCGTGCAAACACCGAGGTTGTAGGCTTACAGAACGGAGGGTGGGCCAGAGTAATGGATTAAGGCAAAACTCTTAGATAACGAAGTTCGGAGTTAACTCGGTGGATGATTATAGAGATACGATCCAGGACCCGGAAGTGAGAATTTGAAGACAAGCTCACGTGTGTATTAGGAACACTACATTCTGTCCACTTGTACTATCTCCGATTCAGGGAAGGAAATTAAGGTGCTGAGGCGAGATTATCTCTCAATAACGTCCAGGTTTTGTCATATGGCAGGACCTGGAGAAGGAGTGGGGTTCCCGTAAAGAAATGAGCGGACATAAACAAATTGTTTTTTCTTGCACTGCTTCTTACTTCCCGTTTGGGTTATAAGAAAATTTACTATAATAATTATAATAATAATAATACTTAGCACCGCGTCTTACTACCCGTTCGGGTTATACGCTTTAAGTACTAATTACGCTAATGGATTAGGAATTGTGGAAGTTGAATTAGAGGAAGTGAACCCGCATTTGCGTGGAGGGAGAGTGGAAAACCATTTAGGGAAAAACCACCCCCAGTTCACCCGACCGAGATTCGAACCTCGATCTCCCCGTCCTCAGCAGTCGAGCTCAACATGACAAGCGCGTTAGCCAACTACGCCATCGAGGCGGGTAGCAAATTTACTAATTACGCTAGTATGTTAGGGACGAGGAATGTTGAATTTTAGAGGAAGTGTGCTCGCATTTTCTTGGAGATCGAATTTAAAACTATTTAGGAAAAACCAATTTAATTACACCCAGCCGAGATTCCATCACCCGTCTACCCGTCAACGACAGTCCAGTCTATTGCAAGAGCAACGCCTTGGACCATGCGGCCACCGGAGTGATTATCAAGGAAATTAAATATTTGTGTAAGAACTCGTTTGAATTGGTGACACTCAGAGAAAAGGTAGAGGGTTAAGCCCCCACCCACGGCCGCACAAAGAAATCGGGAGATCTAGAGCAATGTAATAAATATTTTGGAAAGAAAGGCAGGCCTTTCATACAAAAATAAAAATTACACGCTATGTGCTTTTGTATTTTTTACCAAAATGATATTGTACGTTGAAAAATATATAAAAGTTTGCCTCTTTTATTGAGCTATTATTCTTATCTTTAAAAAGTGAACATCCCTTTTGTTGAGATTTAAGAAAGAGCGAGTTAAGGCTATATTTATTGTAGTTTTTATATTTTATAAAAACCTTTCAGCTAAACTAAATACAATATTGATCCAATTGATACGTTTAGTGTAATTTTCTACATAGAGTAATATCAACAGATTTAGAATATCTGTCATAAGCATTGCATAATTTGACCAGCACTTTTTTTTTGTTTTTGATTAAAAGGTTCTCTCATTAAAGCCTACTATGCTCTTGACAAATATTAAATAACCGTCGATATTACTATGCGTAGAAAATTAAACTAAATATATCTACTATGAGCTATATTTTAATTATTTTGTCCAAAAAAGGTTTTATTTTAATCACCGCGTTTCTCTAACCGATCGGGCTATACACGCTTGTGTAACAATGGGTTATGGATGAGTAAGATCAAATTAAGAGAAAATGTACCCAAATTTGCGTGGAGAAAGAGAGAGTGGAGATAATTTAGGGGAAAATCACCCTCCATACAACCAACCGGGATCAAACTACTATCTCCCCGTAATCGATGGTTTAATCTATTGAGAGAATGAGGCCTCAAACCATGCCGCCACCAAAGCAGGTAGGATTTTGTTATAAAAAACTTATAAAAATAAGGTTTTTAACTCACTTTCCTTTCCATTCCACCTTAAAAGATAAGTCTGACACTAATTCAAAGGGAATAATTTTACAAGTACAGTCTTATCCAAGTATGACTCACTTAGGCTCAAAAGTAAGTGTATTTTTAGAAGAATGTTAACGTAAACATACAGTATGTTCACCATAGTTTTTTTTTTAGCTGAATGACAGTTGGAAAGTCATGTTTAGGTTTTGGGTTTCCAGCACCTTTAGTTTTATCACACTATTTCATTGCTTTTAATTTAAAAAAACTTATCAAATCCGAGACAATATTTTAAACATAAAACATAAAAGTACTTATTCGTTTTGGAATGTTATTGAAAATGTGTAATATTGTGCATTCAATAATACTCTTTAATATAGGCATCGTATTTACTTGTCAAATAGAAAATATTTGTCATTTTATAATGTATAAAAAATTGTTTTATGATTATTGTATTGTATTTCCAAATATTTAACTGAATACAATATTTGTATCCACTGCGTGGGTGCATTATTGTGACGAACTTGTTTGCGTCATGATCAATCACATTGTTTAAATTCGTCAGTCGCCATTTTGAAGCTATGTTCGTTAGAAGTTTTTGTGAAAGTGCTGTCAATATATTTTTTTTTAAAGTGGAATAAAACGATAAATTAGTTTTGTGCCCGACCTCAAATAAATATAAATAATATTGGTCTAAATTACTGTAACATTCATTCAATACCATATGTTTTCATTACAGCTATCCAAAGTGACAGATGCCAGCTAAAGGCATAGGGATATATTAGGAAATATTTCTACTAACTTTTTGAGCTGTTATCAAAGTAAACTCGGTGGTTAATGAACTTTATACATAGTTTCATAAGTACAAAAAAGTTATCTAAACAGTGAAATCAATACTTTGTCAGATCAGATCGATTTGAAAAGAAAGGATTTTCAAAAAATACGATCCAAGAGTATAACCCGAACGGGTAGTAAGACGCGGTGCTAAATATTATTATTATTATTATTAGTAGTAGTAGTATTAATTATTTTTTTTAATATTCGTGAAGATTTTAAATCTGTATCTATTAATAAAAACACATTCTTTTTCCTTTAAACTCTCAACAAAAAATGTCAGCATCAACTTTAGTAGCTTATTTGTGGCATCAGCTAAAGTGCAATAGCTTCAATATTTCAAGATTTCATGACAAAATCTATTTGGATTGCCAATCCCATCTCTCGAAAATGCGATTTATATAAAATGAAAAAGAGGTAGGGCCTATATAGAATACAAAACAGTTTAGATAAATCTTTGTCAAATTGTAAACGTCCTCCACCCATGAGGACTGTGTGTGTGCAACGACCAAAAGCTAAACCAGCTAATACAAGTTCTTTTTAAATTGCTTTGTACTAAAAAATTTAGTCAGAAAAACACGTACTTTAAATTTATTTCATTTTGTTAAATTTGTTAAACAGGGGTATAACAAATGCAGCTATTTATTATTTTACAGAATTAACTTAGATTTGTTATTAGTGAGCCAGTCCGGTTAAATATTTTAAATATTTTAAAATAATAGCAAACGCGAACAAACACATAGTTTTATTTAAGATTCTGATAGAGTGAATGTGTAAATATAGATAACTCTACAGTTAACATCAATTTATGTAATGCAGCCAATCTTGTAGAAGGTGGTGGTACTATCTAGCTTGAAGGTTTATTTAGTTGAATCCATGATAGTACATTAGGTAGTTAAAAGATTATTCAGACAACCGTTGTTCAAATATCTCTACGCGTGTTATTTTGATTCATTTACAGTATTCAATTACTTAGTTAAGAAGACATGGTATTATAATACCTGTCCCTAATTAGTTATTTACCGTTTCTAAAACAAGAGCATTTGGCTATGTTGACCTGATAATGATTCACCAAAGTATAATGGTAAATATGATAGCTTTAGCGCTCATTTAGCTTCATTTGTGTTATTATCATGATTTACACTTCCTCTAGTTAAAACAAACAAAAGAAGGCATCTATAAGTGTGAGAATTCTTGAAACTTTGGGGTGGCTTCGAAACAAATATCAGCTTCAACTTCGCTTCGAAAAAATTCCTGCTCCAACACTCCAACAGTCACGAGTCTTTGCCAATAATGGTCAAGTTACCATTCTGAGTTGTTATGTTATGTTCCTTACAAAACAATATCCATATGAAAATAATCTAAAGTAATTGAATTGTAAGTTGTGATATTGGCTTGATATATCAGAATAAAACTAAATACTACAAACAATCATGCAATACAACCTTTTTAAAATGATTTTAGTTCATAAAGTTATATAAATAACCATAATATAATATTTTCCTTCAAGCATAAAACAACAAACACAAAATATTATAACTTAGATTCTGTTTCTAGAATATTTCCAATATTTAATTCGAGTTCATTTATAATTGAAAACATGGACTTCATGCACCTTTAAAGGAAAAAATTAAACGTACTTTGTGGGACATTTTAAGTATGACGTCTTAGAAAAAAGTTTATCCCCCTACCCCTGTAATTCAGTCTTGAAGCAATCATAGCTTTCGAAGGTTACGTTTTATATTCAAAGTTAAATCGAAGTAAAGCTTGAAACATGCTAATCAAAGTAAATACGAGGTCGAAAATAGGACTTTACCGTTACATAACACTACTTTTAATTTTTAAATGGTCAATAGTGCTTCTTGGTAAAGTAAAGGGTTTAAAGAAAACACAAAGCACACAACACTGAGATATGTACTATAGATGTGATATAATCACTAGCAGGTGTTCAAATATTGTCTAGTAACTGTTCTAAAGAAAGGTTTGGGACTGGCCACGTTTTATGAAAGATATTGGTCTATTGGGTACCAAAGATTCATCTAAAAGGAATCGTAAGCAGGGGAATTGGGCACTTTATATTATAATATTATTTTTAAATTAATAAAATAAATCGCCAGCAGACTACAGTTCAGTATTATCTATCCAGCTGAATGTTTGCTACTCCATACAATATATCCGAGGTAAAAATTAATTCTTAGTTGAAGGGGGGAGAAGGTTAGACGATTAGGTTAAGTTAGGTAATATTAGTATTAGCACCGCGTCTTACTACCCGTTCGGGTTATACGCACTTACGCTAATGTGTAATGGTATGGTGATTGTGGGATGAAATGGAGGACCTACAGTTTAACGTGGAATCCGAACCACGGTGGAGGCCTGGCATTTCTCACTTTCACAAGATGTCTTGTCAGAGGTAAAGGAAGGGTTTGGTAATCAGATAAATCTGTGCCGGGACCAAGGAAGGTAATGTTAGAATTACCCATTCCATTTTGTGAGTGATATAGTGGTGCAAGGTAGCTGTTCCCAGGTCACCTTGTGAGTGATATAGTGGTGCAAGGTAGCTGTTCTCAGTCCATCTTGTGAGTGATATAGTGGTGCCAGTTCACCTACGCCCGTTCTAAAAATGATCACGTGCTTTGAACAACCCTAAAACTAAAGCTTGCAACTAATGTTGCTACACTAGAAACAATAGCCCCTCTCTTGGCTATTGGAACGTTGAAAAAGCCTCTCAGCCTCAATCTAAATAATTCATCCATACACAAATGTTTACTTTTAAGGTTATTAGACAGTTAGAATAACAATTATTTTATGCGTATATTTCATGCTAGCAAGTAGTTAAACATAGGTAGGGGTAGGATTGCTATCTTGGAAAATATAGCAAGTAGCCTATATCCTGATTTTGTTAGAATGAACATAATATGGTAGTTACTAAAACTACTAAAACAGTTTTAATGTAGTCAATCATTAAGTCATGTTAAATGTAGCTGCCACTTTTAATAGATATTATCAATACCTATGAGATAACACAAATAGTAAAATGTTATCAGTTATCATTGTTAACCATAAAGAAATATGTTTGCGTTTTCTAAACTGTTCTTTCGACCAAAATCTGAATATAGCAATGTTTCAGCTCATTTCAGCAACACCGAGCAGCTATACTTCATTCACGGTAGGAGTTTACCTCTGAAAGGTCTTTTTTCCTACCAATATCCTATTATATAATAGATTTCTGGTAGGGAAAAAGGCCTTTCAGAGGTAAACTCCTACCGTGAACGAACTTTAAGGAAGCCGGCGTCCTCTTTGCATGGGTGTGTCATTAGTGGGAGTTATACCTTGGCTTGGCATATTATGTTCTGCAATCGGTATAATCAAAATCAAGAAATTCCATGAAATGGACATTTCAAATTTTATTTGCAATGATTAGTTCGAACAGATTAATACTTAATACTTAGCACACAGCGCCTTATTACCAGTTCTGGTTATACGCTTAAGTACTTTATTATCATTGTATTGGGCTAAGAATTGGGAAGGTTGAATATAGATGAAGTGAACCCGCATTTGCGTAGTGTTAGAATGTAAAACCGTCTAGGAAAAACCACCCCAGTTCACCCGAGCAAGATTTGAACCTCGATCTCCTCGTTCTCGGCAGCCTAGCTCAACACGAAACTTGAGGGTTATACTCCATTCACGGTAGTAATTGCTCTCTGAAAGGTCTTTTTTTCCTAACCAATATCCTACTATACAATAGATTTCTGATAGGGGAAAAGGCCTTTCAGAAAACAAATTCCTACGGTGAACAGACTTTAGCTAACTGCGCCACAGAGAACGGATTAATAAAATTAATGAGTAAAGTTAGATTACAAAAATAAATAACGCTATTGTGTACTAGATAATGATATAAAATCAATTTTGTTTGTATGATGATGATTATGATAATAATAATAATAGTTAGCATCGTGTCTTACTACCCATTCAGCCTACACGCTATTTTTAGTATAAAAATAACATTTATTTCGTATCACATTATAAGTTACGTAATTTTACCATTTTTAAACCGCTTATAGGTTACAATTTATTTTTATTTACTTGATAATGTATATATTTCTTGTGAGTACCTCATAATGTCTAGTTGTACTAAATTTCAGCCCCATACATTAATTACTTTATCATAACGATGCTTCGTAAAAAGCATAAAATAGCAAGTTTTACCCCCTTATAACTCGTGGACCGTAATGATTTGAAATCATTGAATCAATATTTATAAACTATAATTATACACTCGTTAAAATTGTGCTATACAATTTTTATTGTCGAATGACCTTAACTAGCCGACAAGCAACCGTACCCGTCGACAAAATGAACAAATGAATAATTCAAAGGGTCGAGGTACTGTAGAAGGGGGTAGTAGGTTTGAGGGGAGGGGGGGTTGAGTTAGAGCCCTAAGGAAGACGTGTCATGAAGGTTAGTGGTGGACTTATTGTCTCAAAGGGGAAACAGGCTAGCCAATGTCGCGGTAAGTTAATTCCTTTAATGTGGCGTGAATATCACTTTAACAAGATTGCATTGTGCAACACAAACATAGCTTTAATTTACTTTTTTTTCAAACTAAAGAGTGTAGACTCCTTTACTTTACCACAATATATATTCACCATGCAGGGGTCAGTGGTTAGACAGTAAAATGCTAAACATATACACCCTATTCACAAAATTGGAACTGTCTATATAAAAAATTCACTTGGATATGGCATCTAAATTATGACTAAAATCTTGTTTCACGTCATACGTTCTGATTAACTCTCAAATATATTTTAGAAAGCTATCATTTAGCGGTTTTTATGGAATCTTATTAGAAATACAAATGTATTATTGTATTATCATTTTTAACGGGCTAATCGACTCAGCCCAACATTGCCCATTCTTGTAGCAAATTACCTCTGCTCAAAAAAGAAAGGAATATAATTATGGTTTCCTAATAATATATATTTATGCTAGACCAATGATATATAATTCTCCATGTGTTACATACCTCGGCTCGGATACTTCGGGGAGCATGAACGGCGCCATTGGATGGGCTCGCCGCCCTCATGATTCTACCTACACCGCACTTGGCTCTCTGAAGCTATCAAATCAACTGATGGAGGCGGTCGGTCAGAGCCTTGGTTGACATGGGTGACGTCACCGGCCCGAGCTAGAGGGATGGTTCCCCCCTTCTTCTTTCTTTCCCATAATGCTCTTCGAACAACCGCTATAAAACTCCACGGCTCGCCGAGGAGAGTAGCTCGCTCATTTATTTATCACATGGTTCTACGCGTGTACGAACATCGTGACTCTCAGACGTCTATTTACCGAGCAAGCGCCTCAGCACCTCTTGGACTTCACGATGTTGCCGTGAGACAGACCAGACCGTCGGAAGATGTAGGGTACCTATTCGATTATCTCTCTCCGAGAAGAATAGGCGGCCCAGTCGCCTGATAGCTAGTTTAGGAGGTATTTGTGTTTAGCCGAGAGGAATTTCTACTATCACCTAACATGATTTAGGTTATTTTTAAGGACTGGATGGCTTGGCTACCATATTGTGGGGCCATTTAGTGAATGTTTGCTTTCTGCGTGGTCCATAAGACCCGCATTTCAAGATGGGAATGATCCCACACACCAGCCCGCTAGATCATGTTTAGTCAGCGGTGCGCTTAGAAGGGGAAGGGGCTCCTCAGTCAGTTAGAGGCTAGGCAGTCTTAACCAATTTGATAGTTTTTGTATGTCGATAACATGTTCCAAATTCGGTTCTCAACCAGTGGAAGCTTTTGCCCCTCAGGCACGGTAAGCGTTTGATAGTTTCTGTATGTCGATAACATGTTCCCCATTTGTTTCTCAACCAGTGGAAGTTTCTGCCCATCAGGCACGGCACGTGTTTGATCGTTTTTATATGTTGATAATATGCACCACATTTGGTTCTACACCAGTGGAAGTTTCGGCCCGTCAGGCACGACTCTAGTCTAATAGTTGATTTGTATTAAGATTGGTTCTCAACCGCTGGGTCAGTATACCTGTCTGGCTTAGGCTCATTGGCCCTGCAGCGGCACCCAACAACCTGGCAGAGAACACTGAATCGGAACTTACCCTGTGCTAAGCAATAATTGTACAAGTAGGGCTAGACTCGGCCTTCTTATGAGCAGGCGCATCACGCCGCTGTCTTATCAACTGATTATATCTGATTATAAGTCTTCCAATTGGCCTAGTGTCAATATTCACCCGTCCTACTTGTGGATTGAGTGATGGAATATTGGACTGTGATCTGTAGCTGTTGAATATGTATACTTTGCTTTGTTACCATTAAACTGATTGGTTATTTTTAAAGTTATTATATATTTTTTTTAAATTTTTCAAATATCCTGTCTTGTATATTTACCTTGTATAAGATACGGCCTTCTCTGGATGAAACTAGAACGGTCGTGTCCATTTTTACTCATCCTATCTTACTAAACGTCCGGGCTATACGCATTTTAATTATGAGAATTTGCTACAACTTTGGAAGGAGGGACATAAGAGTTAATGCAGTCATGTTTGCGTGTGGAGAGTGTGTTATACCATTTAGGAAAAAACAGCCTCGGTAGACCAAGCCGAGAATTGAACCCTAACCTCCCCATCAACATAAAACCAGACTAAACAAGTTACATCCCCACCGATACGTGTTTTTGTATTCTAGATTTTATAATAAAATGGAAAATCTTATATATAAAATTCTCGTGTCACAATGTTCGTTCCCGTACTCCTCCGAAACAGCTTGACCGATTCTCATGAAATTTTGTGAGCATATTGAGTAGGTCTGAGAATCGGCCAACATCTATTTTTCATACCCCTTAGTGATAAGGGTTGTCCACCCTTAACATTTTTCTATAATTTTTAGACATTTTTTAATATCTTTATTTTTTTTATTATGTCGCATTAAAAATACATACAACCCTAAATTTTTACCCTTTTATCACCAACCCCTATTTTTTAATAGCCATTTTAGTAATTTAATCATTTTTCATCCCCGGTCGATAACTGATCAATCGTCATTTAATTAGTTATCCCCGCCAGTTGTCTACAGGTGTCACTTCTGACCCAGTAAACAGCACGGAGTAGGGATGAGAACGAAGCCGGTCTCCTGTTTCTCTCACACAATAAGACTTCTCTCACTCCCTACACAGTTGTCGGCCATCATTATTGTTTATGCATCAAGTGTAGTAGTAACGTTGACAATTATTATTTTGCTATCTCAGTGTAACTCTCATATTAACTATTAATCATTCCTATTTTATTAATAACTAGAAATTACTTAATTATTTATATGGCAAAACAACGTTTGCCGGGTCTGCTAGTTAGCTATAAAATGTATTAGAACATTAGTTACAAGCCCGTGTTTATTTATAATGCGTCGACTGTATAAAGGATTATTTGTGTTTTGACAAAAATACAAAATAGGCTATATTTTCTAATATATTATGTATATTGCTATTCGTACCTAGTTTATGAATCAAATCGTGTTTTTTTCAAACAGGAAAGACAGTATTGATCTATTTCCTCATTTATTCTTTTGTTTATATTTTATCTTGGTCGTCCTTTCGTAGTCTAGGTAAAAAAAACTACTTTAGATGACATTTTACTTTTGTGTTTTCACGTGGTTGTTTTGAAAAAAAAAACTCTTGTTATTTCTGGAAGCGTTTATTTGATATACAGTAGCCTCATGGCTTCTTTGGTGCTGAGTGACATGACAACTGACGGCTTTGAAAAGTTACCAGACCAAATTATGTATCCCTACGCCAAACCATATGATCTGAAAAAAACATGGGTTTAGCAGCTATAACTTCTGACAGTCAACATTTAGGTATATACCTGTCAGACCTGACTGTCAGAAGATTGTTGTGAGCTGTCAGTCAGCACCAAAGAAGCCACAGGGCTTCTGTAGTAATATTTTTAAAGTTAGTAAAAAGGGGAACATTTGTGATAATTTGAAGCTGCCCTATTTATTTTTAACTGTTAAATAACTTTTTTTTGGGGGGGGGGGTGTCCTGGTGGTCTAGGGGTAAGGTGTCGGACCTCTGTGCCGGGGGTCCGGGGTTCAATCCTCGGTCCCGACACAGATTTATCTGATTACTGATTACCAAACCCCTCCTTCACCTCTGACAAGACGTGTATTAATCACAAATTGTGAATGCGTGGAATGCCGGGTCTCCACCGTGGTTCGGATCTCACGTTAAACTGTTGGTCCTCCATTTCATCTCGCAATCACCCTACCATTACACACTAGCGTAAGTGCGTATAACCCGAACGGGTAGTAAGACGCGTGCTAATAGTAATAATAATAACATTTTTATATGTTTTTTCACATACTTGGTCACTATCAGTAGTAACGTCTATATATATATAACCTAGTGTATTTTCCTTTAGACATTTCTCGAATAAGAAACTCCATGTGAGAAACCAATGTGCAGCTCGGCAGCGTGGAAAGTTGAGACTATAAAAGGTTTTCACGAGTAAAAACAACGTCCCGGTTAAAGAATAGGTGTGGAGTGTTGAAAGGTCAAAGAACAAAGTTTATTGTTACTCTAAGGAGTTTCTTCGCCGCTAAAAAGAGAAGGTTTCTTTTCTCTTTGTTTTTCTTTTCCTATTACTTAATTCCCTAATAGGCATTCGAAAGGATTCCTGTTGGATTAAACTGTCGACAAAGTATCTTAATTTGATTGGGGATCGGTGGGCACGCGGGCTAAATGTTGAGCTTGTCTGGAGTGGTTTTCCGGGGACGGGTTGTCGGGGTTCGAATCACGGCTGGGTGCATTTGGAGTAGCGTTGTCACACCGGTTTATTTTCGATAAGAGTTTTCATAAATATTTAAATATTATCTCAGTAAACAGTTTCTGTCGATGCAGGAAAATAACATTTAAATATACAATTGTTCGCACAGTACCGATAAACGAAGTATGATTTGCTTAGAATGGGTTTTAAAGACCTTGATTAAACTTCACAAATTTATAGAATAAAGGTCTCATAACTACAAAGTTAACAAAATGGCACAAGGAATTGTTTTTATTTTACCAAGCCACGCATTGAAATTGTTCATGAACGTTTTAGAATGTTGTTTTATTAAATCATCAAAAATGTGTGTAAGATTCATAAAAATCTGCCCCGATGATGTGGATTAAAAGCTGAATAAATTTGAATAGTCCATAAAAAGTAATAGATAAAAGATTTTTTTTTTCAAAATTAAATGATACAGAATGATAAATATTGTTTTTAAAATATTTTTATTAGACACCAAAACCCTAAAGAACCTGAAACCAACATACATTTAAAAAACATATCTTTCACGCTATTTTTCATTTACCACCACGTCTTCTTACCGATTAAAGTTATACGCTTATGTACTAATTACGCTAATGGTCAGGGATGAAGAAGGTTGAATTTAGTGGACATGTACTCGCACTTGCATGCTGAGAGAGTGGGAAATCATTTAGGGAAAACCTCCTACAGTACACCCAGCCGGGATCGAACCACGAGTTACCCGTCATTGTCAGTCTAATATATTGCAAGAGTAGCGCCTTAGACCATGCGGCCACCGAAGCGAGTTTCAATAAACGTAAGTACGCTCTGTACAATTGGTTTACTCTTAAAACTAGCGGTGTCCGAATGGACCAGAGCCCTAAATACTTCCTTCCTCATCCCTTCCCCATTAGAGTAATTATCATACATGCGTAACATTTGAACAGGTAGTAAGACACGCTGATATATATATATATATATATATATATATATATATATATATATATATA
>CABEEJ010001314.1:0-39941 GCA_901482245.1 Timema douglasi | reverse complement strand
ATATATATATATATATATATATATATATATATATATATATATATAAAGCTACCAGTACGTATTACCTTGATATATTCCACCATGGTTCTATCTTACAAGCTACTCCATAGCGTAACCAGTCAAGGTAATACTCCTAGCTTTCAATGTAAAAGGATCGTACATTCTTTTAATTTAATAATTGAAAAGATCATTTTCACTAAAAGTTAACAAATATCGCGTAAATGCATTTACTTTTTTTTATTCTTAAAATGTGTATTAATTTTATTTTATCAATTAACAATTTTTATCGATGTTATAAAAAAGTATATAAATTAAAATTTATTCCAAAATGTGTATATTTGGCCCTCTATATACAGACTTAGCGTATTATTAAATAACGTTGGTATGCATATTTCAAGTATGAGAATGAGATTTATTTTTTAACTATAATTTTTACTGGGTTTTTTCAAATCCTCCCACCATAATATTGTTGGGGATTTTATTTTAAATTTATATTCTTCATCCCATGACATATGAGTGTAATTTAATTTTAGCTCCGAGTATTGAATGAATCTTTAGGAACCCCGGAACCCAGACTAGTTAATCCGAGAACGATGGCAGTAATTGTTCTCTCCTTCAGCGCTGTGTGTATGTGTCAGATTAGTTAAAAGTCTGTCTGTTAGTTCAAGAGACGTAGATAAACAGTAATATGAAATGACAAATTGCTAAAAAACTTTAAATTGCCCAGCAGGAGCCTCCGGCTCACAGGTATGAGGGGGGAGGGGGGAGAGAAAGGTTATACTCCATTCACGGTAAGAATTGTTCTCTGAAAGGTCTTTTTTCCTACCAATATCCTACTTTATAATAGATTTCTGGTAGGGAAAAAGGCCTTTCAGAAAACAATTCCTACGGTGAACGGACTATATCTCCCCCTCGAGTCAATATGGTATCTCTCAACAGCAGAGCACTGTTAGTACAAAAAATCCATTGATAAAAATCAATAAAATATAATCAACGTTAGTAATAAATCAAAAGTGCAGATTTGTAATCATTTTCTTTAAAGGTGGGTCCAGATTTTTGTCAAATCTCCGTATCGCGTCATGATCGCGTATCGTTATCGGCCAAGTGTGGGTGGGCCGTATCATATGATCGTATCGTATCTGCCTAGCAAGTAGATACGGAGATACGATACGACAATGATCCACTTGGAGTCTGCATTTTGCCGAAACATCAAAACAATGATACTCGGCACGGATATAGTCAGTGTGGACGCGCCTTCCCCGACCTGACCGACCCTAAACGGGTATTGTGGGCTTGCTTATGAATCGGGAGTTGCCAAAAATCTAAAAGTTCTGACTAACATTTCTTGAACAGTTATTGTTTGAAAATTCACTCCCCATTCAAATGTATGAGGTATTCAAATTTAGTGGGTCACATCCTTGTGAGGTTCTTATACTGTCCATTCAGAGATTGAAATTTTAAGTCGCGCAATAAAATTTAGCCAGGTACATACACTTCACGATTCACAAAAACTGTTTTCATCCACCACCGTGACTGCTTCTTCTTTGTTTTCAGTATTATTTAGCACCGCGTCTTACTACCCGTTCGGGTTATACGCTTTAAGTACTAATTACGCTAATGAATTAGGAATTGGGAAGGTTGACTTAGAGGAAGTGAACCCGCATTTGCGTAGAGGGAGAGTGGAAAACCGTTTAGGAAAAACCACCCGACCGAGATTCGAACCTCAATCTCCCCGTCCTCAGCAGTCGAGCTCAACACGACTAGCGCGTTAGCCAACTACGCCACCGAGGCGGGTTTTGTTTTCAGTAAATAATTAAGTTAAATGTAGCTGGCAGAAGCAAACTGTACATAGACATTGCCTCCCCTGCAGACTGCGTGGAAATACGGATGTAAACGATGGAAAACTTTATATTAGATACGGAGACCAGTAAAATCAAGTAAAACCAAGGCTTTTGAGTATGACTACATGGCCGTAACGTATCCTGAGTTAATAATACGATAATTAGTAGAATCTTTCTACCATTGAATATTTTTTTCTGGCATCACATCTTACATCTCATCCGGACTGTATTAATTCAACTACACTAGTGAGGTGGGAGGCGAGAAATTTAGATTTAAAATAAAATGTTACCAAATTTTCACGAAGGCAAATTGAGAAATCGTGAAGGTAAAAAAACCACCCTCATTACACAAAGCAGGAATTCTAACGCGGACCTTCACGTCAATGGTAAACCAGTTTATTTTGTATTGACATTTAGTCCGAATGCCCACCGGTGCGGGTATGTTAAGTAACTGAAAACCATGTATGATCTTACAATCAGTCACTTATCAAATAAGCAGTTTTCCCCCCTCAATTTCCCATTCATAACGCTCGCCGACATAAATTGGTGGATAAACCATTGCTAGCAGGCTTAGAACAAAGATTAATAGAGTAGAGAACAATTATATAAGAGATACAAATACTAAAATAGCTGAAGACAAGTAAGGAGAGGTTGATGTATAAACACAGAGAAGGATTAAGAGATTAACTAAGAGACTTTTGGTTTCAAACAAAAAAAAGGAAAATAAAATTATTATTATTATTAATTTTATTAGCACCGCGTCTTACTACCCGTTCAGGTTATACGCACTTATCGCTAATGTGTAATGGTAGGGTGATTGTGAGATGAAATGGAGGACCTACAGTTTAACGTGGAATCCAAACCCCGGTGGAGGCCTGGCATTCCCCACATTCACAAAATGTCTTGTCAGAGGTGAAAGGAAAATAAAAGAAAGAAGAGAAAAAGCAATAGATAGCTATCAAGCTCAAGATCGACAAAACTAAATCAGAAAATAAATAAAGTTAAGGAATTTCGAGAGAAGGTGAAACAAAGTGACAAAGACAACTCGAAGGTTACGGGTGAAGGCGGTGGTGGGTGTGGGGGGAGCGGTGAGTAGGGGAGGGTCAAGTGAAAAAAGAGACAAGATCAAGAGAAATTACATTATATTATGTCACATCGGCGCCACGTTTCCCAACAGTTGCTCCCTTCACTTCGTGTGGCGGGTTTTTTTTTTCTTCTTTGAATGGATATAAAGGGGCTTTTGATACTGTTCACTGTTTGCATTCTCTCTCTATAGGGGCCCCACATGCCTGTCATTCAGTGTTGAACTGGATACTGGGACAAACCTGAGGCTCCAACATTCTTTACTGCTCAAAGAATTAGAGGTTTGAGAAACTGGGGAAAATAGGCCACACACAAAATGTTGATACACTCTGAAATATTAAGGGGAAAAAAAATATAAAATAAAAATTTCGGGTACTTGAGATATATATATATATAATCTCATGGTTCCTTGTATCTGAAAATAAAGGTGTTAAAAGTGTTGATTTTATATCAGTTTATACTAGAAAATATCAGCTACAGTCTATTATAATTTTTCTCCTGAAAGAATCCAAAAGCACCACGGAGATTGGACTCTGATATTATAGCTGCCTTTTTAACGATCTTCTTTGTAGAAAGATGCGGTGATCGAAGAGTTCGTATCCAACCCAACGTGAAAGTATGTTAAGAAAAGGGAAATTAAAACTAAATATAGTATACATGGTTCATAAAGACGCTGTATACGGGGGTACATTTTATCAGGTTTGTATTGATATCTGTTTATCGCGCCTCACTTTTGGGCGTCAATTGTATTGCTTGTACATATTTCAATTAAAGATGTTATATTACTGCATACTTGTGATACTGATGTGATTTATTTGTTATAATGTGTTGGACTGTGAGCAAGATCATCCTCACTGCCTTACATCCTCACTTCCTCACTCCCTTACTACTTCACTACTTCACTTTTTCACACACTTCCTCTCTGCTTTACACATACGCACAATAGTTTATATATGACATACCCCTTGCCTTTCTCTCCTCTCATCAACAGTGTAAAATCCAACTAATAGAAAGAGTCCTAGCGACAGGTTTTGTGAAGGCTAGCTTCTTATTGGTATAGAAAAATAGCGTCTTCTGCCAAATACTATGAAACTTTTCATTTTAACAAGAAACAACGCAGTTATTCTTTTACCAGGAAAGATGGTATAAAAAATATATACTTTAGGGTGAGATCCTTTTCACATAATTTCTGAGAAGCGCATATCCCCTCATGGATGAATCTTAAAGGGATAATCTACCTATATTACTTTAAATAAAATTTACCTTCATCCATGACTTTTTACATAATTTAGATTGATCCAAACCAATACATTACAGGTTTAAGATGTAAGAATACGAATATTTATTTGCCACAATTATCCTTACTATTAAGCTGAGGAATTGTAAGGTCAATCCAACGGACGTAAAATGTTTACCGTTTGTCCAATTCAAAATATATTAACGTTTTAGAGAAACTATGTAGGTCTAAATATATTGTTAAGCCTAAGTTCAAAGAATACTCCTGCCAAATTTCGTTAAAATTGGTTAATGCATTTAAGAGTTAGTTATATCTGAATAAACATCCGGATATAATATAAGACAGACAAACATATGAAATAGCAAATATTTAAGTTCAAACAGGACCTCGCTCTGCTCGGTAAAATGCACAAATGTGGTAGGAATTATGTCGTTAGAGTTGAAAGAATATGTGCTCATATTATATGTGGGGAGAGTAGAAAACCATTTAGAAAAATATACCCAATATATCCGGACGAAATTCGAGTCCCGGAATTATCTTCACTGGCAAACCAAACTAGATGAGCTTGGCGTATATTATCATTATTATTATTATTAGTCCCACGTCTTACTACCCGTTCGAGTTATACGCACTTATGCTAATGTATAATGGTAGGATGATTGTGAGATGAAATGGAGGACCTACACTTTAACGTGGAATCCGAACTACGGGCGAGGCCTGGCATTCTACACGTTCACAAGTTGTGATTAATATACTTCTTGTCAGAGGTGAAGGAAGGTTTTGCCATTCAGATAAATCTGTGCCGGGACCAAGGATTGAACCCCGGACCCCCAGCACAGAAATCTGACACCTTACCCCTAGACCCTCGGGTCACCTAATTGGCGTATATTATGTCAATGCAAGTATGGATTTATTAAAACCTAGTACATACTGTGTAGAATTATTGTAATGTCTGTAAAAACAATATACTCGCTCTATGAATGAAATAAAAAACATTTAATAAACCGCATGTATTTGTGTAACTTATACATGCGTGTAATTTAGGTATTATAACAGTAAACCGCTGTTCTAGATTCTCTACTTCATTTTACACCTACACTTGGGATAGAATAAAATTTTGGACAGTTATTAGTCAGAGAATGTGCTTGCCAAGCTAGGGGTCTCGGGTCTAATCCTTGATATGGTCGAAAAAATGCATCAGTGGTAAAATTGTGGTTCCCCCATTTGACAGTGATATATCAACGGCTGGTTTACTGAGTTATGTGTATTTCCTAGAGTTAGTTTTATAAGTCTTGTGTTGATATAAAAGGTTGGTTCAAAAATGCACGTTAAATGTCCTAAATAAAAGGAAAAACCAAAAGGGGGTTCTTTAATGCACTGTAAAATAAATCCTTTTATAAATTTGTTAAAACATGCCAATGAAATTCTGGTATGTAATTAAACATTATATGTATTTATTTTTTATAAATTTATTTGCAGCGAGGATTTTTTTCACACATTGTATTTCCCTATCTTATTTCGGTGCGTGGGTGGACTGGGCGCCCCATTTGACCCCCAGCTACCTTTCCCCTCTTTCTCCTGCCACAAGGGGGTTTAGGCCCTCCTACCTTGCAGTACAATTTCCCTCCCAAGGTGTCCAGTTTACCACTGTCCCTTATTTCGTAGAAAATGTAGGTGTCTACCCTTAAAATGAATTATTCTTATGTCGAGATAATTATTTAGGTCACTTGCATGTTAATAAAAAATAACAAACAAATAATTCATAGAACCCGTTGAAAGAAGAAACCTATTTCTAGGACTATATAATGATCTCTCTAAAGTCAGAAGGATTAAGAGTAAAATTGTACTCAAGACATCTTTTTGTCATTCACTCTTGTAACGAACATTATTATTATTATTATTATTATTATTATCATCACCGCGTCTTACTACCCGTTCGGGTTATACGCACTTACGCTCATGTGTAATGGTAGGGTGATTGTGAGATGAAATGGAGGACCTACAGTTTAACGTGGAATCCGAACCACGGTAGAGGCCTGGCATTCCACACATTCACAAGATGTCTTGTCAGAGGTGAAGGAAGGGTTTGGTGATCAGATAAATCTGTTCCGGGACCGAGGATTGAACCCCGGCCGCCAGCACAGAAGTCTGACACCTTACCCCCTAGACCACCAGGTCACCGACCTTGTAACGAACAAAATTTAGTAAGATTCCCTCCACATTCTTTACTGGAGACAATATAAATTTTAGAGAAAAATTATATGGCTTTATTTTTCCTCTTAATTACTCATGCAATAAAATTACTATAAAATATTTCTACTCTCTTTCTATTTTATTTCCACTTCTCATTAAGACAAGAGTGCGAATATTTTATCTAGATTTTTCAATAAAAAGTTAATTCGAAATATGATTCACAGACAAGAGATAAATTCTACATATTATATAATTTTTTAAATGTATACTTAAAAATTATATATATATATATAAAATATTAAAATCTAATACATATATTTGCAAGGGTATGCATATTTAAATAACAACTATTACTAGTTACATTAAGATATATAAATATATATGTTTTGACAAACTACACGAAGGGTAAAATGACTATTTATATTGGAGACAAAACTATAACCAAAACTAAATTTGTTGAAAATAAGAATGTTTTATTATACCATGTCTTTCTACTCGTTTGTACTAATCACATTTGGTTACTCTATTGGGAGGTTTAAGAACATAGAATTTAGAGGAAATATACACTGATTTGAGAGGACTGGATGAGGGGAAAACCATTTAGGTAAACTACCGTAAATATACCCGCCTAAGATTCGAGCCCCAACTTCTACGTCAATGGAAAACTATACCAGAACAGTTTGGCGCCTTATCTCTCGTGCGTGTCCACCGTTGAGAACGACATAATTTATTAAAATGAAGTGTAGTATCATGTTTTCAAAAGGCTTCAATGTGCAAGTTTTACTTTGGTTGTACATTCGTCATGAATCATGATATTATAAATAAATTAAGGGACATTTAATATCCACGTTATCAATATTGTGTAGATCAAATATATTTTTAAATTAGAAAACAATTATATTCTCAGGAATATACTATTTATGTTGTATGACTTAACTTGAATCAAAAACAGTTTTAAAATAGAAACAAATAAATGTATTTTATACACATGCATTTTTAAACAAACATTTAATGATAAAGGTGACCTGGCGGTCTAGGGGTAAGGTGTCAGACTTCTGTGCTTGCGGCCGGGGTTCAATCCTCGGTCCCGGCACAGATTTATCTGATTACCAAACCCTTCCTTCATCTCTGACAAGACATCTTGTGAATGTGGGGAATGCCAGGTCTCCACTGTGGTTCGGATTCCACGTTAAACTGTAGGTCCTTCATTCCATCTCACAATCACCCTACCATTACACATTAGCGTAAGTGCGTATAACCCGAACGGGTAGTAAGACGCGGTGCTAATAATAATAATAATAATAATATAATGATAAAAATAATGTTAGCTGAAAATGACACTATTTACTAAAAATTCTAAAGACATTTAAAAAACTAAATATAAAATATATGTAAAATACCATGCATAAATAACAAAATAGTTTCAAGAATGTAAATTAAAAATTATAACAGAGAAAAAAAAGTAGTTATTAAATGAAAATAGTATCAATTTAATTCAATTTAAATGACTATGACAATTTAAAGGACTAAGGTAAACATTCTCATTTAGAAAATAAAAATTGAAGTCAAGAAAATTTAAAAAACAATGAGTCAAACTTTTTCACGAATAAGATTCATCTCTTCATTGTTAAAAGGGAACATTTTTTAAAGAAACAAATTATTTAATGTATAAAAGGTAGCATATTTATTTGACTGCTACATAATAACATTTGAATAACGATTCTTTCAACGTAGCTTATTATTTTATTTATTTTTATATCTTGATATAACTATGAACAGTGTTTTATTCACCACTTAAATTGCCCTGTCAAAATTATTTTTTTTACATTTAAAGATTTTAAATGAGCTCCAAAAATGTATAAAACGGCAATTAGTGAAAAACCTATAAATTTAAACAGTAGGTTATGAACCAGCAGTAGAAATTAATTAAAACGGAAAGAATAAAACAAAGAGTAATAGATTTTAAAAAAAAGAGACGGAGTACAAAATGAGAAAGTAAGAAAAGATTAAATAACTGACATTTATGGGAACCATTCCATCCAATCATCTCATAATGTCTTTCCCATCATTTGTATGTTTTCATATGTCGGTCCACATTTAACTCTGCCCGGTTCACGCATTGCAATTACAATTTTACACCGCCAGTGTGATGGATTGTACAAAGCGATTCTTTCATTCGGAAATAACAGATAGTGAATATTTGTTTTAGATCAGGTTGGCTCTAACAATGAAGCTCGTTTTAACGTTATTGTTTCATCGCAAATTTTACAGAAATTGTATTGGTGTTTCATTATAGTTTTGCGATAAATATATATTTGTGTTAAAACACCTGAGTTTTTTTTTAGTTTAACTATCAACAAAACTATAATTAAAACTCCAGCAGCCAAATTTACTGCGGAAAAATCTTCTAATATAATTCACGTCAAAATTAATATCTAAACTAAAAGATTATTTTGTTCAATTTATTTGAAAAACAAACTGAATAAAATAAAGCCTTGTAATCACATTACATATCGAATCATTCTTAATTGTCGTTCGTGCATATTTTATCTGTGAAGGGCGCTTAGTCGTTGAAGGCTTGTAGAGAGAGAATGTGTGTACTATGTGCAGCATGAGCTATAATTGATAGTGCTGTTTTAGAGTAATGACCACGCACAGCGCTAATTAGTACAGAGCCATGTAAGGCTTCGACACCCTTGGCGAGAGAGTGAATTGGTTAATAATCGCAGACAATTTTATTTAGGTGTGTTAATAATATTAATCACCCGCAACGATGGTCTAATGGTCTCAAACGTAACTCTAGTGTTATACTGGATTACCGGTGACGTAGTTCGAATCCAAGTAGGGTGTACTAAGGGTTTATTTCTCTAAAATTGTTTTCCATTTTCACTTCATATGAAATCAGTACATACATACCACCACCACACCAAACATAATTTTCCCCCAACCATTATTTTCCCTCTCTTTAACATTATTATTATTATTAGCACCGCGTCTTACTAACCGTTCAGGTTATACGCACTTACGCCAATGTGTGATGGTAGGGTGATTGTGAGATGAAATGGAGGACCTACAGTTTAACGTGGAATCCGAACCACGGTGGAGACCTGGCATTCCTCACATTCACAAGATGTCTTGTCAGAGGTGAAGGAAGGGTTTGGTAATCAGATAGATCTGTGCCGGGACCGAGGATTGAACCCCGGCCGCCAGCACAGAAGTCTGACACCTTACCCCTAGACCACCAGGTCACCCTCTCTTTAAGAAGAGTGCTCCATCTATTCACCCATCTAGAAAACTTACAAGATCTAATTTAGTGTATTAATACGTCAGTTCATGTGATATACAGCTCTCACTTTTGAGATATTATCAATACTTATAAAATGACACCTAAAATATGGTAAATAATTTTATCAATTTTGGCCGAAAAAAATAAGTTTGCATCTTATAAAATGCCTTTCCTATAAAAAAAAATATTGGACCACACCTTATAGCTATAATAGTAGTTTGGTAGGAAGCACCTCTTATAAAATACTAACACATTTCAATTGTAATAGCCATTTACTGTATTGTTATTGTTATGTTATAGGCAATGATAATATCTATCAAAAATAACAACTTCAGATCGCATGTCTTGGCGTATGAATATGTTAAAGTAGATCAAATAACAAATTTAGCTGTAGGATTAGGTTATTCCTCTGAAAATATAACTGTATTTTACTATTTCTTTCATTTATCTTACATTTATTGCTTCATATTCATATCACAGATATATGTGTGTTATTAGCGCTATAGACCCAACATGACACACGCATGCAATATGCACAAGTACACGCACACACGTGAATGTGTGCCTTGCTGTTTGGATTACATAGTACACATTCCTGATACAGTTTCGGAATGTTTTAGCTACATTGCCTCGGCTATTAGCGGTCATAGGACAAGCATTACAGCAACACTAGTGGGGAGTGAACCATTTTCAGGGGTGAAGCAATTAGAAAATAAAGTTAAAAATAAGATAATAAGTGAAGACATTTTTAAATTACAATCCCTTTAACAAAAGTAAGATTTGTTTTTTCCCTGTGTTATTGGAAAATATTCCTGTCAGTTGTAATTCTTCTATTAAGTGACCAACCAAAAGTAAAACATACGTAATTTTTTTTAAATCTCAACACCCAATTCTTATGTCTAACCTACCCCTTAGCTGCCATTGAGTTCAAGTGCAGCATCATCGAATCTTCAAATTTGATTCTCATAAAGGTGACCTGGCGTTCTAGGGGGTAAGGTGTCAGACTTCTGTGCTGGTGGCCGGGGTTCAATCCTCGGTCCCGGCACAGATTTATCTGATTACCAAACCCTTCCTTCACCTCTGACAAAACATCTTGTGAATGTGGGGAATTCCAGGCCTCCATCGTGGTTCGGATTCCACGTTAAACTGTAGGTCCTCCAGTTCATCTCACAATCACCCTACCATTACACATTAGCGTAAGTACGTATAACCCGAACGGGTAGTAAGACGCGGTGATAATAATAATAATTCTCATTAAAACTAAAACATGTTGTTGACTTGAAGTGGAAAGCGATTTGATGTGCGATCTGTCAAACATAAACCCAATATTCAAAAACTAATAAAAACAAACCCGTCTCGGTGGCGTAGTCAGTTAGTGCAACTCACTAGTTTCGTGTTGAACTAGACTTCCGAGGACGGGTAGATCGAGGTTTGAAATTCATTCAGGTGAACTAAAGGTTTTTCCCTAAATGGTTTTCTACTCTCCCTCCACACAAATTCGGGTTCATTTCCTCTACATTCAACCTTCCCAATTCCTAACCCATTGGCGTAGTTAATACCCGAAGGGGTATTAAGACGCGTTGCTAAGTATTATCAGTATTAATGAAAACCAAATTGCCAACCATGACCATAATTTTAAGTCATTTTATTCGTACCATTATTCTGCCAATGTTACATTGAATAGAAAACAAACCTTTTTTAAAGGTTATTTTTATAGCCAACCAAAAAATCAAGGGGGTTTGGAGGGGTGGGAACATGGACATTTGATAATCTACCAAGAGCGATCGTCAGCTGAAAAAAAAAGGTTGGGAACCAGCGCTTTTGATGGCTAATCTACCACTAAGTGGCTTAAGGCATCACTTTCCTAAAAGAACGGACTACAGATAACGGGGAGGTTAGGGTTATAATCCGGGTCAAATGTATAAGTTTTTTTTAATAAATGGTTTTCTACATAAATGCGGGCACTCTTTTCCTAAAGGTAATCGTCCTCATATCTAAGAAATTAACAAAGTTATAACATATGAGTATAATTGAAAGGGTAATCAGACGTGATGTCAAAAAAAAAAAAAAGTGACTGAGAAATATTAAAAATCTAAATGTGGTAAATTATCGGACATATCCAGGGTTCGAAACCAGCAAACTTACAGCAATAAACATACGAGCAATTGAATGGTTCAAAGTTTACACCTAAGGGTGTGCCCCTCGGAAATATTATTTAAATCATATATTGCAAGCCTGATACCTTAGGCCATGTGGTCACCGATGCATGTATTTAAACAAAAACTGGGCATAGAAATTTAAAACGTGATTTCGTCCTACGTACTGTACTTAAGGTAGCCTTTGTGCTTGTATATAGTATATCACGAGTCTGACTGTTAGTATAAGCTGATTTTGGTAGGGAAAACTGTACCTGGTTGCTACTAAATTCATTTTGATTTATTCTTATATCAAGTCATGTTATCTGTAAATCCCACTTTTGATATATATTATCATTATATATAAAATAACACAAATAATATAGTAAAATTTTATAAATGTTGGCAGCAAAAACATATTGTTGAATGTTCTTACCTAAAGAAATAGGATATAATGAAGGGGATTGGATATAACTAGCTTAAGATACGGATAGGGTGTAATGAGGTAGATTGGATATAACTAGCTCAAGATAAGGATAGGGTGTAATGCGGTATGATTGGATAGAACTAGCTCAAGATAAGGATAGGGTGTAATGAGGTAGATTGGATATAACTAGCTCAAGATAAGGATAGGGTGTAATTAGGTAGATTGGATATAACTAGCTCAAGATAAGGAAAGGGTGTAATGAGATAGACCGGATATAAATAGTTCAAGATAAGGATTGGGTGTAATGCGGTAGATTGGATAGAACTATCTCAAGATAAGGATAGGGTGTAATTAGGTAGATTGGATATAACTAGCTCAAGGTAAGGATAGGGTGTAATGAGGTAGACCGGATATAACTAGTTCAAGATAAGGATAGGGTGTAATGCGGTAGATTAGATAGAACTATCTCAAGATAAGGATAGGGTGTAATTAGGTAGATTGGATATAACTAGCTCAAGATAAGGATAGGGTGTAATTAGGTAGATTGTATATAACTAGCTCAAGATAAGGATAGGGTGTAATGAGGTAGACCGGATATAACTAGTTCAAGATAAGGATAAGGTGTAATGAGGTAGATTGGATATAACTAGATCAAGATAAGGATAGGGTGTAATGCGGTAGATTGGATAGATCTAGCTCAAGATAAGGATAGGGTGTAATGAGGTAGATTGGATATAACTAGCTCAAGATAAGGATAGGGTGTAATGCGGTAGATTGGATAGAACTAGCTCAAGATAAGGATAGGGTGTAATGAGGTAGATTGGATATAACTAGCTCAAGATAAGGATAGGGTGTAATGCGGTAGATGGGATAGAACTAGCTCAAGATAAGGATAGGGTGTAATGAGGTAGACCGGATATAAATTGTTCAAGATAAGGATAGGGTGTAATGCGGTAGATTGGATAGAACTAGCTCAAGATAAGGATGGGTGTAATTAGGTAGATTGGATATAACTAGCTCAATATAAGGATAGGGTGTAATTAGGTAGATTGGATATAACTAGCTCAAGATAATGATAGGGTGTAATGAGGTAGACCGGATATAACTAGTTCAAGATAAGGATAGGGTGTAATTATGTAGATTGGATATAACTAGCTCCAGATAAGGATAGGGTGTAATGAGGTAGACCGGATGTAACTAGCTCGAGATAGGGATATGTAGCTCACTTTTGTTAGTGTGGCAATGAGCTTTCGAGTTCATAATGCCATAGAGTAATAAAGTCCTTCCAACCAAAATAAGGGTGTATGTCTTTTTTAATCTAGTAGCAAATGAGGAATCTCACCCTTAATTCCAGAGCAATTTTTCAAACCTGCTAAAGTGACCCTTGAAAAGCTGACTACCGGCTAATAAATATTAGACTTATATCCAATATTTATAACCAATAACTATCAGGTCTGGCTGCAGAGATAGTGTGCTTGACTTCTATCGATACCGGGATTTAATACTAAGGCGATAATATAGAACTAATTTCCCCATTTTACTATAGTTGACCATTAACATTAAAAAACATTCCTTCGTCCCCAAAAGTGTTCTCTTTAAAATTATTTTGAACTTTATTTTTATTGTTTGGCAACCATTATTTTCTGACTATTAGTTTTCACCATTTATTTCATTAATATGGAGGTCGCAGTAATTTAACATTATCTTTTTAAACTTGTCGGGCAATCACCCCACACAGCCTCTGGAGCACAGAAAAACTTTAGATACGTCAAGGATCCATTAAGGATTAATTTTTTATTCATCACAGTTAAAGTACACTCAAAGTTTGTCAAAATAAACGATTAAAAACAGCTAGTTTTCTTTTGAAGTAATAAAAAACACGCTACTATAATGACATACTACTAAACTCTTACAGTTGCCAATGGAAAAAGAGAGTAGCAACCATCATTATTAGACTATTATGGTATAAAGGCATACTAAAATCGTTATCTCTTGGAGCCACGCAATATTTCCTCTTTTGTGGTGTAATGAAGATCTTCTGTTCTAGAGAAGATTAACTAAATGCACCCATCGTTGGAGCACCTATTTCCCTTTATACGTCACATTTGATGGGCCCCACTGGAAACTACTGTATTAACGGTAGACAAGGTAACTTAAGACAGGAAAATTAACTTTGTTACGGTTATAACCGTGCACTAGGATACATGTCTCAATTGAATTAAAATCCCTGTTCAGGGATATAGTGGTTTAAAACAGGGGTCGGACACCTTTTTGAGCTATGATCGACTAATCAAATGTCCCGCTATCAACCATCATTTCTCAACTATACATTTTTTTGTTTGTATTTACATCCTATATATATTATTTAAGTAAACCTTCCTCAAATACCTATGTAATCTTTCGTCTAGAACAAAAATAAAAGAACTAAAATGTACATTTTCAATAAACTATCTCGTTTTATTTTAGAGTTAGCAATCGTAAGCGATAAATATTATTTTGGTCACACTCAAATATTATTTGAAAATACTTGATATATTTGCGAATTTAGAAGAGCCAATGATCGACTTTTAGTGACAATATTTTTTTATGTGAATGACTAAAATTGCCGTGGGATTGAGCAGTTGCCGACTCTTGAGAGACAATGACGGGGAGCTTGAGGTTAGAATCCCGGTCGAGTGTACTGAGGGTAGTTTTCTTAAATTGTATTCCACTCTTTCTTAACGCAAATACGAGTACACCTCGTTTGAATTCAACCTTATTCATCCAGAACATACTAACGCAATGATTGCATTAGCATGTAACCCAAACTTTTTTTATCATGGTGTCTTTCTACCCGTTCAGGTTATAAGCTTATATACTTTTAACACTAATATGTTAGAAATTAGGAAGGTTTAATTGATTGGAAATGCATTCGCATTTTCGTAGAGGAAAAGTGAAAATAATTCAGGAAATCCACCCTCAGTGCACCCAAATGAAATCGAACCCCGATATCCACGTCTCTAGCAGTCTAGTATAACACGAGAATAACGTATTAGACCATGCGGCCACCGAAGCGGTTGAACGGGTATTTAGAAGTGGTGATAATAAAATAATAAAATATATAACATTTGGAAAACTATACCTGAAGCGAACACTAAACTAACTTAACATAATCTGGAAATTTAAAAATGACACCTGGACACGGGGATAGAACCCGGGACCTTTGGCTTAGTACGCCAATGCTCTAACCAGTGAGCTATCCAAGAATCATCCCGTACCAAGGGTCATTCTTCACTAATATTTTAAGGCAGAGTTTACGATGGAAGTGTGGAAATCCTGGATAGCTCAGTGATTAGAGCATTGGCGTACTAAGCAAAAGGTCCCGGGTTCGATTCCCAGGTGTCATTTTTAAATTTTCAGAATATGATTTCTAGATGGAGTAATCCCCACTAAAAAGCATAAATAATAGATTTGGCTATTTGATTCTTAGCTTAACATAAGAAAAACAAACTTAATTAACATATAACCTGTTGACAGAAAAGAATTAAACTACCTGCCAATTCACAATTAAACTTTACGATTTCTTAATTAAATTATTATCGATTATAAAAAATTAAATACTTCAGTTCATTAAATATGGATCCAATCAGTTGAACCTGTTCACAAGCTAACTTTGCATTCAGCCTTAGGAACGGTCAACATTAATACACAAGTCGATACACACTAGCCAATGACAGCGTGTGTCTGAGAACACAATGTGGTAATTTATAGTCGCAGCTCCAGCTTTATTATACGTTTATGTCAACACGGCGCGGTTATTAATAAGATTTCCATCATTGCTTGGAGGGGGAAATAAGTAGTAAAAGTTTGTGATTAATTTCATACGCTGCCCGTCGTTCATCAATCACATAAAATGACATCGCCCACAGCATGTAGGAAAACAAATGCCCCAATGTATTTAAACCAGAAAATTGCTTTCGGGGAAATGTTATCGATACATTTCAATCAATACCATGTTGTTTATGATTTTCATAAATATTCCACAGATAGTCCACGATAAGTTCAAAACATTTTTTATGGATATGAAATGAATTTAAGTACCTTCAGTTTACACTGAAAAGTAGAAAACTTACCTTTCTTGGTTTCACTATGACAAAGGTTGGCCTGGTGGTCTAGGGGTAGGGTGTCAGACTTCTGTGCTGGGGGTTCGGGGTTCAATCCTCAATGCCGGCACAAATTATTCTGATTACCAAACCCTTCCTTCAGCTCTGACAATATGTGTATTAATAACAACTTGTGAGTGTGTGGAATTCCAGACCTCCACCGTGGTTCGGATCCAATGTTAAACTGTAGGACCTCCATTTCATCTCACAATCACCCTACCATTACACATTAGCGTAAGTGCTTATAACCCGAACGGGTAGTAAGACGCGGTGCTAATAATAATATGACAAAGCTTATAAGATATGACCATATTGTAATAAGTTAAGGTAGGACTGCTACCTTTCAGGAGAAATGAATTGAACCCTTTGTTTAACCTGTAAATTCTAAATTCTTTTAAACTCACTTTCCCCTCACTAGCTAGTTAGCGCATCATTAGTATACATCCGTATAACCTAAACGGGGCTGTGAGATTCGGTCTAATATATATTTCGCGCTATACCCGCAGAGGTTGCCACTATCTTCGCTAACATACAGCAGCCACTCGGTAAGTATGGTTCAATTGCGGGCTGATGCCATGGAGTTCTCTCTTGTTTAAATTATTGTTTATCATAATTTGGTAAACAATTAATTTATAACCAAATATGTCTCACAGTTTAATGTAAACTGCCTTAACGAGCCCTCGTGAATACTTCATACTTTAACTACTCTTCACTGTCTCCCCCTTTCTTCCGCCAGAGGGATTATTTTGATTTTATGCAAGTACTATTAAGTGAATTATATTTTGTTAAATGCTGGATTCTTTAAATAAATTTTTATAAAACACATTTAGATAAGGTTAGCAGTATAATCGTGATTAGATTGTCTTACTTTTTTTTTAATATATAAAATATTCATCTTGGATGGAGAGTGGAATTAAGGTTCCCTATTAAAAAGTTAAAATAAATATATATTATATATTTTAAGTATTTAACGTGCATTGTTTGAACTGACAGTATATCAGCACAAGCCTTATAAACCAATTTTAAATATATAGCAGGCACAACATCCAGCCTTCATGCCATTAATTCATCACTGTGAACGGGGAACCAACATTTCACCAATGATGCATTTTTTCAGCCACGCTGGGAAACGAACTAGACCCTTAGCTCAGTGGAGAGAGGCGTTACTAACTGATGTTAATATGAAACAAGCAACAATATAGTCTCACATCTTGTAAATGTGGGGAATGCCAGGCCTCCACCGTGGTTCGGATTCCACGTTAAACTGTAGGTCCTTCATTTAATCTCACAGTCACCCTACCATTACACATTAGCGTAAGTGCGTATAACCCGAACGGGTAGTAAGACGCGGTGTTAATAATAATAATAATAATAATAATGAGTCAAATAGCCCCAACTCTTGAATGGGAGTGATTAGTTCAATCATATAATGTAATTTACCTCAAGACTTTTTAATTTGTGCACTTTAAAATAATATGTTTTCAACAAGTTTTTTCATTTAACAAAGGAACTAAGACTACCTTGGTAGCACAGAGATTAGACCATTGGCTTACTAATTCAAAGGTCACGGGTTGGATTCCCGTGTACAGATGTTATTTTTCAATTTAAAGAATATGATATTTGGATGCGGCTTAAACTATACTCAACAACAGCGATAGTAGCTTGGCTGTTTAACCCATCAAAATAAATACAGCCTACTCCAAGTTTCTATCCTCAAGAGAGCTCGGTAATATTGGTGAACTCTTCCTCCACCAGATATACGAGAAAAAACAAGTTAATTTTTATAATAGTTTCAAATTGTCTATAGCTTGAACAGGTGGGAAGATGGGGGGCTAAAATAATAATTCTGAAGTAACCACTCCACGTCTTACTGCTAGTCCAAGCTATCAATATTGAGTTACAGTAACAAGGTTGTATGAGTAAGATATAATTTAGAGAAAACGTATCCGCATTTGTGTAAGAAAAAGGTTAAAAACTCTTTAGGGAAAAGTCTTGGCTGATATTCGAACCCCGGATAATACAAGCTGCTACCAGCATTCATGAGCAAGCGGACAAAACGTCAAGCTCATAAAGCCTGTTTTACCGATAATGGTGAGGTCGGGGTTCGAATCTTGCCAGGGAGAACTGAGGTTGGAAGTTCCCTAAATGTTCCCCCCTACATCCACGCAAATGCGAGTACATCTTCTCAACTTTAACTTCTTAGTATCCACCTTATTAGCATGATTAATATGCATGTAGCACGGGCGGGTAGTATGACCTGATATAAAAATAAAACCGGCTTGTCGATGAGTATATAGAGGAAATTGTGCGGAGATAATTAATTTACACGTTCAACTCAAGATTAATTAATCATTATTAACTAATTATAAATTATAAATAATATTAGAATATGACGTCACTCAAAGCCACGTGGACAGAGTAGTCATAACTTTTATAAACTGTACTATTGAATATTTCTCGTCTCTCTGTAGAACATTAATTGACCAGGTGTCAGTGAAAATACATTCTTTCTGAGATATGTAGAGCAGCGCTTCTGTGTGATTGGTCAAATGCGGACATAGTAGGAGAGAACATATCACAGGTACAGTCTTAGAAAACTTTGATTACCCTGTGAACACTCTACGACACAACGCTGTTCACAGTCATGATGTGGTCAAATAAATGACAAAAATTGAAGCATACATTTTAAATAAAAAGTGTTAGGGTGGGGTTGTAAGGAAGACTAGTTAAGGGCAGTATTTTTGCAGTTGTTATTAGTAAATATTTTTGTGTGTGTAAATCAAATGCTTCTACAGTAGAAACATAGCGTTTAAATCTTTTCGCATGGTGATCTAAACAGTTGGTATAAAGTGTTTGGAATTTAATGACAACTTTTTCCCTTCAATTAAAAAGTGTTTCATATAATGATGCTGTGCTCACGAAAGATATCCAAAAACTGTTGATATTCCCATTTTAGCAACTGAGCGATTTTCTATTTATTTTTAACAAAAAAAGTTATGCTATACAAACAGCAAAAACACATACCTTTTACCGCGTCCCCTACAATCACGCCTTAATATGGTTTGATGTACATGTAAGTTAAATGTAATAGGAAATATATTACATTGCAATCGGTAATAATCCAATAAACAATGTTTTATTTTCAAAATGTATTTATCTTTTAAACAATTTAATAATAAATCATTTTTCATGGCATAGCTATATTCCCACTTTAAAAAACGTCAAAAACTAAAGAGAATAGAATTTAATACTTAATTAAGTTAATGAGGTAATGTTCAGTTTTTTACTTTAATACGGATTTGTGTTTTTAGCTGCTAACGCAATTAATACAACATTGGGTGACCTGGTGGTCTAGGGGTAAGGTGTCAGATCTCTGTGCTGGCGGCCGGGGTTCAATCCTCGGTCCCGGCACAGAATTATCTGATTACCAAACCCTTCCTTCACCTCTGACAAGACATCTTGTGAATGTGGGGAATGCCAGGCCTCCACCGTGGTTCGGATTCCACGTTAAACTGTAGGTCCTCCATTTCATCTCACAATCACCCTACCATTACACTTTATCGAAGTGCGTATAACCCGAACGGGTAGTAAGACGCGGTGCTAATAATAATAATAATAAAACATTCATCAAAAATTGTCATTATTAACCAATTTTAAAGCAACCCTGACCAAGATTATATCCTTGATATCCCTGTCCTTGTAAATTATGTTTAATCCACACGTGTTCCGTTAGTCCACGCAACCGCCGATGAAGGAATATTTAATAAAACATTATTATAACAAACTTATTGAAAGTCACACATTCAAGCTATGGTAATAGCGACCCTGTGAAAGGACATTTTCGACTAGTTTAAATGTATAAAATCTTGAATCGGTGGACACGAGGACATAAAGTTAGTATCGCCTGATCTGGTTAGTCAATTACCGGGAGGTGGGTGTTCGAATCACAGCTGGGTGCGCTTAAGAACGGTGTATACTTACTATCAAACTCCATGTATTTTCCAGAAGGGATGCCCATTTTCTAGGCAGATCGAAGAAAAAAGAGTAACAAAAATGTAATATTTCATTAAACTGACTATTGTGAAGTCATGTAACTTATGTTAAAGACAGAATGATTTGATATTGATGGGTAAATAGCTCTTCTGCCGCTTCCCAATGCTTGTTTAAGGGGTAATAAGACATGTTTGAGTCAGCGTTCTTTGTTCTTCAGTTAAACTTTTCATCCACCAAAAGACCTATTTTAAACTTTCAGTTATGTTTTCCCGGGTTTTTGCAGACTCTAAACGTTCCCTATGTTCTCTCGGTTTTACAGGTACGTGGCAACCATCCATGTTAAGGGACTTTTTAATAAATTATTTACTTCTCTCTCTCGGCAAAAATGCGAATGTATTTCTTCTAAATTCTACCTTTCTCAACCCTACCCTGATAGTATAATAAAATGCAGGTATCCTGGACGGGTAGTAAGACGCAGCGCAGGAATCATCATCATCATATTCCGGTGTTGCTTTGAAGTCCAACAGCTGTTGTCTTGTTGCAGACCTTTCTAAACTTCCTAGGATATTGTCAAAAGTATTCAATATAGTAAAATGTTTATGTTCCGACTCAAATACTTTTATTCGCAGCGAATCTTCTACGAACATTCCGTTACACGTATCTTTTTATTCTTTTTTTTTTCCATTTATCCCTTTTCTTTGTGTAAATGGTATCTTCATTTTAGTTTATACTTTAGTTTGCCTACTCTTCAGAATCAATGCCATCTACTCACTTACGCTCTACTTGCATAATTAGAAGAGGATAAAAAATAAACCCACACCATAAAGGGAATTAAAAAATGGGGAAAGGTTTGTTAATATTTACACTATAGTAATACAATTCAAAATAAAACAAAAGGATGTAATTAACTTTTCCCACGGTACTGTTCATGCTAACAAAAAAGCCCTCGGCTGCAAGTAATTTGTAAAATGTCTCTTCCTTACCTGTCCTGCAGGCTGAATTGTCTAATTAATTAACTTCCGCAAGAAATGCTTTGTTAAGTTTTAATTTACGAGTTATGAATAAAGTTGTATAGCAGCCTCTGAATGCGGTTAATGTTGCGCGGTTCTAGCTATAGAGGCTCAAGATGAATCAAAAAGTTTACGTGAGATATCGAGAACATTCTGATGACTCCCAAAACCCTCTGAAATATAACCAACCAGTCTAAAATTAAAAGTAGAGAATGGGATTCCGAGGTTGTTAAGTCTTATATGAGCCATCCAGGTTCTTTGCGATTACGAAAAAATATTTGTAGTATAACAAGAAAGTTAGAGTAGGAAAGTTTGCTAAAACTTGGAACCCATACTTTGATCTAAATTATCAAAAGCCTAACGAACAAACCTTCCTTCTAAGTGCCTTATAAATCTTGTTAGTAGCAAAATCTTGAAAAACTTTCATTCAAAACTTTTTATGGTACACGCAAATAGGCATTTCAACTTAAACATATTAACTACATCAAATTAGTTCAAAAATTGTACATAGGAAATCCAATTAGTGAAATTTGATCAAATTTGTTGTGTTTTTTAAATTAAAAAAATCATATTATTTTATTATGTGGTTATATTTATTATATAAATATATTTACGTCACTTTTTAAAATACACAATCTAACTATATGAGCCATTCCGCTATGGGGACCTGGCGGTCTAGAGGTAAGGTGCCGGACCTTTATGTTAGGAGTCCGGGGTTCAAATCCCGGTACCGGCATTATCTGATCGCCAAACCCTTCCTTCACCTTTAGCAAAGTGTGTGCTTTCACGCTTTGTGAATGTGTGGTATGCCAGGCCTCCACCGTGGTTCGGAACCCATTATTCTCACGTGTCATCCTATCATCTGGGGATAGTGGAATTCCCCTTAATGGTCTCCCCTACCTCAGAAATTAATTCCTCTATACGCCAGGAGATCAGAGGTAAGAGAAGGTCGAATGGCCAAATCTAGACCATTAGCCCCACCCATCCACTATTTAAGCTATTAAAAAATACACGAACATACACTGATGCAAAACCACATTTTCTTAATAAGTCTAATAAAAAATACACTTTTGTTAAAATATGTAGCTATATTTTGGTCAACGTTTGAAATATGTTCTGAATATGGATATGAAAAAAAATATGTTCTAACAAGGAAGTAATTATTATGTATATCCTGATTAATTGTAAAAGTAGTGTTGTAGACTTTCAAGATTATGAGAATAATCAGAATACAATTTATAGAATGCAAATTAATTCATAATTTGGCTAAAGACCTTCAAAAGGTATAGCCTGGTTGGTTCGTGGTAAATTTTGCATCATCTGACAGTTATCGATGTACTAACAGACAGCTTAGTATTCATTTGTCTGGCGAGCAAGTGCTGTCACTTTGGTAAGCGAAATTACTTTGAGTCACTTGTCAAATTGGCATAACCTATTTTTTCAGTCGAAATAATAAGGATATATACTTTTTGCAATTTATGTTCAACAACTTAGCTAACTAAGGGTCTTGAGTCCAATTGTCACCATAGCGATAGTTAAAAAAAATTTTAGTCTTTTCTTCAGCGCTGATTAATTAATGACAGAACTGGTATAGTGTATGTTGTATAATCAAGATGGTTTTAAATTCGTGTTCTGATATAATCAATAGGTTCATAAGTTCATAAGATTCCAGTCATCTACCCTGAATTTTAAAAAAAAACAATACCTAGATTACCGCGTACGAACTATATTAACAGTGTGGATGCGTTTGTTAAGGCCTTTTACTGAGCTAAATAAATAAAAAAAGCTGGAAGGAAATTCGTTCCTACATAACCCCATTTCGTGTAAATTAGTTGTCACTTTCAATGTGTTTTCAAATAAATCTTTTTGTGTGTTTGTTTAAATTATATCAAAATCTTATTAAATCAATTGTTTAGTTATCAAATTTATAATTTAAAACCAGCACGATAAATTTGTAAAATGATGTCAGGGGTCTCAAAAGACAAATAAAACGGCCCAAAAATTCACGTACAATTATTTTACTAAAAACAAATCTCCCGGCCAACGCCATACTCGAATTAGTTGTCCACAAATAGAAAATTGTAGTACACTTGGACAAGAACAGAGAAGTTATGAAATAGTTTTTTTGGCATATGTTGAACAGTTTTTTTAGAACAGTATGCCTGCAATAACATGTGTAGTATAAGCTTGAAATATCAATTTGTACTATCGACTCAATTGAGCATAAATGTTTATAAATAGATAGAGGTTATTACACTGGGAAACCTATATATTAGATATATTTAAGTTCGGTAAGTGATCTTTCACAAGCTACTTATTTTAGATGACAAAGTTAACAAAAGTTGTATGACTTAACAAAATGCTTTAAAGTTTAGATGAATAAATAGTTTATTAATAACACTTATAGGTGACCTGGCGGTCTAGGGGTAAGGTGTCAGACTTCTGTGCTGGCGGCCGGGGTTCAATCCTCGGTCCCGGCAAAGATTTATCTGATTACCAAACCCTTCCTTCACCTCTGACAAGACATCTTGTGAATGTGAGGAATGCCAGGCCTCCACCGTGGTTCGGATTCCATGTTAAACTGTAGGTCCTTCATTTCATCTCACAATCACCCTACCATTACACATTAGCGTAAGTGCGTATAACCCAAACGAGTAGTAAGACGCGGTACTAATAATAATAATAATAGTAACACTTAGAAATAACTAACGGAACAATTTTAATTTTATGTCATTGATTCAGGATAACCTCACTGGAATTTGTTAATAAAATTTAATGAAAACCCAATTTAATGAACTTTTTTTTATCTTAGTATAAAACGGTTGTGGCTTGCGGCTAGAGATCCGAGATAGAATTATTTTTTTGAAAAATATTCCCCTCAATATTGCCCTAAATACTTTACGTCTATTATTTAAATGATTATTTTGTACACCAAGTATTTTTACCAGTTCAGGCGATCTGCATAATTACAACGAGGCAAGAATGGGGACGGAATAATTCACGGTAAATGTGGCCTCATCGGCGTGGATGAATAATGGAAAACTTTTTAGGAAAAATCCCTCAGTACATCCATCCATGATTCAAACTTTGAACCAACTGCATGTCGAGGGTAAATTAAAAAATACTAGCTGACACCTTGACCCCACATGCCTTCCCAATGTATGCTCTTCCTATTTGAATGGAACAAATGTGAGACAAGCAAAATTTTTAAAATACAACAATAGCCGCGTGGTCTAAGGCGCTACTTTCACAATAGACTAGACTGTCGATGACGGGTAGATCTTGATTCGATCCCGGTCAGGTATATCAAGGTTGGTTTTTCAAAAATAATTTTTACCTTGCTCTCTGCGAAAATGCAGGTGCATTTTATCCAATATAACCTTAATAATCCCGAAAACCTTGAACGTAATGAGTACATGAACGTATAAATCTAACGAGAAGTAAAACGCGGTGCTAAAAAAATCGCTTGGAAATATATATATATTGGTTTGTTTCCGAGCGAATTTCCTTATCGGAGGACGTTGATCTACTGTTTTAATAACTCGTATTGTGATACTTTAATCACGATTCAAGAGGTATAATTAGAAGGGAGAACGTTAAGGATCAGGTCGTTAAACATTCTGTATTGATCTGGATCCGGATCTGACCGCCGAGCTATTGGGTCTGTTTACTATACTTGACCCAGTTCCTTCGGCAAGTAATATACATGCTGACCCTCTAACCGAAATATAAGTTGGCAAGTCTGACCTGTTATTATTATTATTAGCACCGTGTCTTACTACCCGTTCGGGTTATACGCACTTACGCTAATGTGTAATGAAACAAGAAGTAACAATTTTGAAATTAGCTATAAAGTGAAATTTAAACCATGCTGAATGGGTTTTCGTAATAATTTTTATTTCTAGAAACGCATCGGGTAGTTTTCCAATCTCCCTCAACGCAAATATGGGTACAATTATTTTAAAGTCAGCCTTCCTCATCCTTAACACGTTAGCATAATTATAACATAGCCTATAAGTATAACTCAAAGGGGGAGTGAGTGAAACATGGTGATAAACAAATAAGTTTCCCTCACAATCTTTGCACCTTAAATCAAGCCAAAAAATAGCATTGATATTAAACAATATTTCAACAACAAAAAATACAAAATCTTGGTGTGTATTATGATACCAAAGACCCCCAATAATATGACCACCGATTATTTATTTAAAGCTTGTATACAACATTTTATAAATGTAAAAGCTTGAATTGGGCGCTTCCTCTAGGGGCGTCTCATGTGCCATTCCATTATTCATGCTTAGCGTTCCTAGTCCCGTAAATCTAGTTCTCTGCGAGGCGCGTGTTGATCCCAAGATAAAGTACGCAGTCATGTTATTCGAGGTTGTAACTACACATTCACCTGCTTCTGCTCAATGTGTTATATCTTAGTTTATCAAATTACCTTTCCTGTTTTCCTTTCTTGCACTCCTGACCACGCCTGTGCGAGAGAACACCTTCTTTTAGCGTAGGTGCGTAGGGGGAAATTTCCCATTAATGGTTTCCAATCTCAATTCTATAAGAATCATAGTGCATTTTTTTTAATTCACCATTTTCAGGCCATGTTCTTAGATTAGTTAGTACAAGTTGTGAATGATGCGATTTTTTTTCAGGTTATACCACTGTACTAACTACGCTGATTAGTTAGGAATGAGGAAGGATTAATTTGTAGGAGGTGTGCGTGGAGGGAGAGTGTAAGCCCATTGGGGGGAGCTCAGTACACCCGACTGGGAACCGAGCTCTGATCTCCCTGTCATCAGCAGGCCGTAAACTGTTCAGCCACTGAAGCGGGTGCCACACAAGTTAATTTATTGGGGGGGGGGGAGGAAGGGGGGTTGTGTAATTTTTCAGTGATCATGTCTAAACAAACCCTCTTAAAATGTTATTCCATCACGTGTTGGAACATGTTTTACTTTAAATAAATTCTTAAATGTAGTAACTAATTTAAATATTTAAAAAATATATAGGTACGCTTATTAGTTTCCGGATATAAAAAATAAATTATTTTTATAATCACCGCTTTAATTTAAAACTGTAAATCAAAAACAATATGACTAACAATATCTTTACATATTTATTTTATTTCTATTTGTATTAATATTTCATTCTTCAATACAATTTTACAATTATTTGTATTTAAGGTGAAATTTTGGAGCACTGATGAGTTACGAGGATCGTGAACCTGGACCCTTGGATCAAAAGTAAAGTATTCCAGCCACTGAACTACAAACAACTCAATCACTGATGCCAAAAATTCGTGCTCCGCCTAATCACAGTTTGCCCGATCTACACGCATATTTACACCAATAGCGTAGATAGAGTGGGAGTAAGGTGGATGTTAGGGGAAGTGTACCCGCATTTGTTTGTAACAGGTAGAAACGACTTATGGGTGAACCACACCTGTCCCCAGACACGAACCTTGACCTCGTGTATCACCGTAAAACCAGACATGAGTAACGCGTGTTTTCGCGTAAAGGTTTGTTGATAAGAGTCAAAATGGTGCTTACCTAACCAAGTTGAGCTTCTTTTTCTATGAATATATCCTGAGACAGGTATCAATTGGACATCTTCCATTTTCCCCGGTAGTGGGCGTCTTCTTTCATCCTTTTGTAGCTTCTTCCTTTCTTGATATATGTTAGCATTCCAAACCTTCTTCTTCCTCTTTCTCTCTATACCTTACTCTCCATGCTCTTCTTCATTAAACAATCCCTACGTAGTGTGTGTGGGATGACCGATACGTTTTATATCAGATTATATACCTCAAGGGGATAAAATTGTGTTGGAAGTGTATGAATTTATTTTAATGGTGAATGATATTTCATGTAATTAATACTACTACTAATAAAATACATATCTCTTTACACTATGTCATATATATAACACGGGTGAATTACATTCAAAATTACAATTTATTATTTTTGCCATATGGTTCAAAAGATAAATATTGTTTGACCAACGTAAAGTGTAGCGTGCTAAAAGCCAATTAGCACGTACACATAAAAATACTCTATTTACTATCATCACTATAAATCCAAGAACTAATAAATTCAAATAATATGTGGCAGATATAAACTCGCAGTGAAATCGTGTTGCTGGAAACGGCCAAGCTCAAGGGAAGATTGCCCCAGCTGACTGTCAACACTTCCTAGAGGAACTTCTCAACAAACACCTTGTTCACTTGCTAGACTCGACTGATATGATGTCCCACACACCTTGCTCGCTTGATAGACTCGACTGATCTAATGTCTCCACACACCTTGCTCGCTTGATAGACTCGACTGATCTAATGTCTCACGCACCTTGCTTGCTTGATAGACTCGACTGATCTAATGTCTCACGCACCTTGCTTGCTTGATAGACTCGACTGATCTAATGTCTCACACACCTTGCTCGCTTGCTAGACTCGACTGATCTAATGCCCCGCCCCACGACGCAGTGGACAACGGCCAAACCAAGCTCGTCTAAATAATATGGAATATTCTGGACGATCTCGATATTATAGGCTATCGTCTCGTGCATCATTTTCATATTCTATTCTAACGACTCCTCGAAGGAGCTTCCGAGAGGACTTCAAATACTAGTATACATACAAGTGGTGGTCATGATGTTCGACGCGTAGGTCTCGTCTCCTCGCCGCAGATAATGTAATATCTTAAACTATTTGAAACTATTTGATTTTATATCTAGTATTTTTGATAAGGTCTTCGTAGACTGTTTCACTATATCCATAAGACATATTTTTGAATGTCAGTTTTTCTGAGCTGTTTTTATTTGTTTATCAGACATAATTTTGAACGTCAAAGTTTCTGAACTATTTTTGTTTGTCCATACGACATGGTTTTGAATATTTGGTCAATTACTCGACGCCCTATACTGTGTGGCCATGTCCAGGTGGTCTTACCTTTTAAATCAGGAAAAAGGGGGAGATTAGATAATCTATAGCTTTGTTCCATGACCTAGTTGGATCTTTGACGGTTACCAGTCTCTAATCTATCTATTGTTGTACCTTTGTACGGTTTTCAACTCATGGGTATGCTACTAATCCAAAGTAGTGGCCTGCATCGTATTGTTTAATTTGTCCGGCCCCCTTCAGGCACTGTTTGAATTAGTTAACGTTTAACTGTTTGCAAATTTTTATAGTCTGTCTCAAGACTTATGTTGAAATTTAAATATATTATTGAATGATCTGGCGGTACTAATGAGGAATAGAGTATAGACCAGCCATAGTATCTTTACAGTCTGGAGTCCTGGTAGCTCGCCTTTAACTATTTGTAAACTTACAGTTCCTGCTCTAGGAACTTAACCTTTGTATCTTATAACTCAATATGGAGTTAACTCATGCTGGCTGGCCTGTTTAATTACCAACGTTGTAACTCTTTAAACTAGAACTTTCTAGATTTAGCTATTGTTGATCTATTAATCTTTTATGTGCTTATTAGGTTAAAGTCTAATAGCTGTAAGGCTGGAGTAGTGTTATTTATTGTCGCTTAAATCTATAGTTCAATCCAATTTAAATTACCGTTGTTTTCAGGCAGACGCACCTACGTTTTAGAATTTGTGTTTGTTCTACTTTACCGAGTCACACCCTATTCTAATTAAGACACAACCATACTTGTCACACCCAACGCTTACGACTGGGACAGCAATTTCTTAACTATTATTATTATTATTATTATTAGCACCGCGTCTTACTACCCGTTCTAACCGGTGCTAATAATAATAATAATAATAATAATAATATCGAACTCTCGCTAATTTAGAGGTAAACCCTATTTTCTCAAGAACCTCTGCGCAGACTTCCTCTCTGTGTGTAGGGAATCACTCTCTCTAAATAAATAGCTCACTTCTTTTATTTTCATTCCGAACGAGACTCGCTCTTCACTTGTCATCAGCTTATTATTATGTCTTGAGTACAGTAGCCCCGCGGCTTCTTTGGTGCTGACTGACAGCTCACAGCTAACTTCTGACAGTCAACATTTAGGTATAAACCTACATTTTGACTATCATAAGTGACAGCTGTTAAACACATGTTTTTGAAGATCATATGGTTTGGCGTAGGGATACATATTTTGGTCTGGTAACTTTTCAAAGTTTTTAGCTGTCAGCTGAGAGCTTTCAGTCAGCACCAAAGAAGCCATGGGGCTACTGTAGTTATGGCCGACCACGAAAATGAAGAACTAAACAGACGACTTCAAAGGATAAATATGTCTAATAAAAAAAAGGTAAATGTTCTCCCCGATTACCGTTGATCAAACTCTGAGAGTATTCGTCAATCACTCGACGTCTAGGGTGTACTGTTAGCAAAACGCAACACACAGGGGTCGGGTAGGTAAATGTTCTCCCCGATTTCAAAATTATTTATTATTATTATTATTATTATCAACAGTGCTAGACGATCTTACCTCCGTATATTGTGAATGAACATAAAGTGTGTCCGACCTCTACGACAACATAGCATGTTACGTCATGGAACACATTTTAATTCACCAAGAATAATAAATTATTGCCAATTTAAGCATATATAAATAATCTGTAGGTATATGATATCTCGAATGAAACAAAGGGATACATCTTCAAGCAATCAAAGTTTCTCTGAAAACTTTGCTCTCGCCTACCTAATTAGTCCTCTTTATTCCCTTGATTGTCAGACATCTTAACCAGCCAGTAGCGTGTTTTTCTACTAATCTAAGAGTCCCTGGTTCGATTCCTTGCATGGCAGAAAAAAATTATTAGTGTAATTTGGGGTTTCCCTTCTCACATTCGGGGATCTGTTCTGAACTTCAGTTACTTTATACTAAGTTTGTATGGCGCAGAAACTTGGACTCTTCGGAGATATTCGAAATGTGACGCTGACAGACAGGGTGACAGATGAAGTCCTAAGAAGAGTAGGTGAGAAGAGAACCATTTTGGATGGGATTATTCAGTGTAAAGCAAATTGGATAGGACACATCCTTAGGAGGGGCTATCCTCTGCACGCCGTCATATAAGGAAAGGTTGAAGGAAATTAGAGCTTAGGAAGAGGAAGGATTCAAAAGATTGAATGACTTGAAGGAAAGAAGAAAATTCTGGGAGCTGAAGGAGGAGGAGGCGGCCAATGACAGGGCGCATTGGCGGTCTAAGTTCACTGAAAAAGTAATTAACCTGTCGTAAGACAGAACTCCTAATACTAATGATAGTAATAATAATAATAATAATAATAATAATAAGTTGGTTCAGAAGGTGTGAGTCAATACTTCAAATAAAATGTATATTCCCCTAATTGATCATTGCAAATTTTCAACTTCCTCCCTTTGTCTTTATTCTTTCTCTCCTGGTTCTTCCTTCCCGACCACTATCTCCACCGATATGTCCTCCCCCTTTAAACTCCCCTCCTCGCTCATCTTGCTTGGGCAGATTCGCAGCAGCTGTTTCACTTGAGACGTGACACGCGAGAGGTGTGACGTCACCTCTTGAGAGAGCAAGAGAGAAGCTGTATGTAGTTCATGTTGGAGACGATAGGTAGAGCTGACATATTATGCGCGGGAGAATGTTGGCCGCGTGCGACGGGGTGGTGGTGATGCTGTCTCCAGCAAAGGGGAGCAAGAATGTCTGGAGGCAAGAACCCCTAGCAGGGATCACCAATACTAGAAAATGACATCAATTATTCTGGAATGTATTTATCAACGAACGTGGCAAACACGTTAATTATAGATATAATTAAGGATTTTTAAAGTTTCCTTCCTTGACGCATGGTTCAAATACTCCGTTGATCGAGCACACATAACCCCGCAAGTTGGAACTAACATTGGAATGTTCTAAAACTATTTCATATTCTCTTTGGTAAGGTAAACATTTATCTGAAAAGGTTTAAAATACCTTCATCACATTTTAGTGAATGACCGGTTTTATATTATTGGTTTAATAATGTGTGAATTTGGAGATATTAAAAGAAACAATACATTTTCTAGTACTAAAATAACTTAATTAATTTCTAATAAATGGATAATTCAATAAATAAACAGACCCAGATTGATGTCAAGGTTTGAATCCTAGCCAGGTGTACTACGAAAGTTTATTTTATAAATAGTTTCCTACTCTCTCCGGACGAATGCAGGTGCTCTTTATTTACCCTGAATAGTTATAGTCTTGCCTTGAGAGCCTACACTATGACCTTATATTATAAGCTAAGCGATAGTGTAATCCAAAAAGGTAACATAAACTAAACATAAATTTAAAATAGGAAAAAAAAGGTAGATAATTAGATAATCTAGGAACTGTAATTTCTTTAGTTAACAACCTAATAGCATTATAGAAAGGCTAATGAATAGTCCTTCCGATATAACCCACTCTATTTGGCCATTTACGAATTTTAATATAACCTAAAACTTTACGTTATGAAAGAGTTAAAAAAAGCAACACGATTATTAAAATTAATATGCCATCAATCAAAAATGTTTCATCATGTATAAACATTATACTACTCTATGCTGGCGGCCGGGGTTCAATCCTCGGTCCCGGCAAAGATTTATCTGATTACCAAACCCTTCCTTCACCTCTGACAAGATATCTTGTGAATGTGAGGAATGCCAGGCCTCCACCGTGGTTCGGATTCCACGTTAAACTGTAGGTCCTCCATTTCATCTCACAATCACCCTACCATTACACATTAGCGTAAGTGCGTATAACCCGAACGGGTAGTAAGACGAGGTGCTAATAATAATAATAATAATTATACTACCTGTAACACATAATCACATTTAGATATTTTAGATATATCACAATTTAATTTGCCAAAGTAGTATACATTTAATCTTAGTTCTACGTTTTTCATTCCTACACATTGAGATATGAATGGGTAAATATAGTGCAAAAAATAAATTACTTTTTATCAAATATATTAATGTAATATCATATTGCTGTTTAGTGGCTGACATCCTTTTTTTTCTACACAATCATGAAAATGCATATCTTTTATTACTATAACATATCAATGATCAATTTCATTTGAAAATACATGGGGATAACCTTGTATTTTAAAAACCTTATTTTAGATATACAGTACAACAGAAAGTTGTTTATAACCTGAATAAATGAAGACTTATTTTATAAGAATCATCCAACTAATTTTTCCAAAAATCCCATTGGTAAAATTTTGAAACTTGCAAAGCAAAATAAATTCAACTTATATATTATGACTTTTCCTTTTTTCCCGATGTCACATCATTATTTCAAAATACTTTATTTCGATATTTCTCTTGACAATTTCTTCTGTTCATTCGACAAGAATATCCTGTTCACTTATTTTCTATATTCAGGAAGTTAACACATCACTTTATCTCTATCAAAGCATCTTATTGGCTAGCAGTTGAATGAATATTTTATGTCAAGCGATCGATCCGTAAGAAGGGCAAAAAATGTGTTTAAAATCCAACAGAAACTCAACGAGACCGTAAGGGTTCGGCCAAACTGGCGAGCGAGCGCGGGATTATCAGATAGCTCTCGATAGTTGTTGACAAGGAGGCAAAGGTTCGAATCTTGGCTCAGTGAACTGAGGGTGGTTTTCGACAAGTGATTTATTGTTATGGTTTTCTCATCCTCTCTCCGCTTTAATGGTGATTCTTATTTGTAAAGGCCTACTTTGATTATAAAATTGAAGTATTTTAACATATCAGTTTTACATTATATATAGGTATGCTTTATGATCTTACCAATTACATTAGGCCATTAGTAGCAGGTGTGCCAAACCTATCGATAGTAACAAAAATGTCAAAATGAGAAGTGTTCCTAGCACTCAATGAACCAACATACAATAATATTGCCTAGCGCCTGTAAACTAGACTGTTCCGGCTCGAGCGCGCGCGCGCTTGGAAAATAGAACCAGTTCTATCTTCGAAGCGCACGCGCTCAGTTGCTCGCTCGCTCGCACGCTTCAGTCTGACCGTCCCGTAATTCGACTTGCTGGCGTATAACTGAACGAAAATACTGAAGGCAAAGCGGGATTGAAAGGCTGGTCGAAACAAGCTACCCTTTATTTATTTTAAAATGGGATGCGACTTTCTTAAAATAAACGGTGAATTACTTACCAGATGACTTGCACACACGTTACTGTCAAAACATTTTTGTTGGCTTACGGTAGTGGTTATCAATAAATAAACCGCAAAACCTTTTTCAAGGGTGCCGCAGAATTGTGATAAATGCGCAAATGTCTGCAAATTCATATTCTCGATAGTTACAAATATAAACAGGGCGAACTTGAACAAGAAATGAGAGTCACCCTATCATTTAAATCGGGTGTGTAAAACTCGTTTGATTTAAAGATCATATTTTAATATCGAAGGGTCTGCATTAATAAAAGCAATATTGCCACCATTTTAACCAAAAATAGCTTCTACCTAGTAACTTTTCATCATAAAAATAAAATTAATACATACATTACCTTCTGGTTTTTTTCCCTGGATAGGTTTGTAGTTAAGCGTATAGCCCGAATGGGTAGTAAGTGATGCTAAAAAAAAGTTTTGTAGTTTCTATAAAGCATTCTTTAAAAGATTCAAATAAATGTGATAGACTAAATGGTGTTTATCTACAACTACGCATCATATTTTAGCACTGTACATTAATTTAATTTATATACAAAATTAATTTAGTAAGTTTGAAAAGTAGATAGTCTCTAAGCGTTAAAGTAATAATTAGGTACAAGAGGAAGAGTAAGTTAATCTGAATTGACTGTGAGGCTAAGTTGATTTTGAAGGTGCACCAACAATTTTATTGGCACCTTACAAACTGGGTGAGACAGATATGATGTTGATTAAAATATTTTACAATTTTTATTTTTAACTTATCATCATCATCATTCTAAACTGTTTCCAGCCTGTAGCAGGCTCAGTTTAGTAAAATGCCTCCATCTTACTCTATCCTTCCACCATTCTTACTCCTTCAATTTCTTCTATTCTTCTCCTCTCATTTGAACACTTTCTGATATTTGCTTCTCCCTTCTCTTTCTTGACCTCCCCTGCGTTCTTTTCCCACATACTTCATTTCCATCATTTTCTTCGACATTCTCTCTCTCTTTTTTTTACAATCTCGTTACTATACACTATACACAACAAATTGATCTCATATGTACACTTCGCAAACAGTTATTTAGTGTTTATTAAAAGTATTAAGAATGTATACATTCCAATTCCATTCTATTCTACGTACTCGAATGTGCGGAAGAGAGTGAATACACTATCTAAACATGTTACCATAAAAAATGAAAAGAGTCTAAAATGGGACGGTAAAGCGTACTATCGCTCCAGATACAATCCAATAGAAGAGTAACCAATAAAGTATAATGTACAATTATTTTAGGTTTTTAGTCTACCAACTGACATAACCATAACTCAGGCGTTTGAGCTCAACCGGTTGCATTGGAGATGGTCTAGTGACAATCAACAGGTATTGTTCCGCGGTAAGCCCTAGTAGTTCAGGTTGTTTCAAGGATGCTGTGGAAGATCAATCACGGGCAGGGGAAGTCCACTAAACAAGATGAAACAATGTTTGTGTTAGAAAAGCGTAATTTGGAGCGCTGGCCTCAGGGGGGCCAGGACTACATTTTGGATGATCTGAGGAAATCAGAGCGGTGTGACATCCCCAGATACTTACCGTCGGTTCTGGGTAACTGTGCCTGCAACATCCCCATGAGGAGTGTAGATAACAGTTCTCCTTACGGACAGGCAGACATATAGACAGACAAACGGCATTGCGAAAACCCATTTTTTTAGTTATTATTATTAGCACCGCGTCTTACTACCCGTTCGGGTTATACGCACTTACGCTAATGTGCAATGGTAGGGTGAATGTGAGATGAAATGAAGGAGCTACAGTTTAACGTGGAATCCAAACCACGGTGGAGACCTGGCATTCCTCACATTCACAAGATGTCTTGTCAGAGGTGAAGGAAGGGTTTGGTAATCAGCATATTTTTAGTTTCAGGGAATCATGAAACCTCCACATTTATCGAAATTTCGATCTCGATTTTTTTGACGATCACAATACTTTTTCTCAGATGTGTTGAGAAAAAGTAAAAAAAGTATGAAATTAAAATGATATATCTACCATGTATTGTCATACAACTATGATTTTCAATTTTGAAGACGGAGTAGGTATATTTTTACTGATTCAGACTAAAAAGCATTCCGCAGAGGGCAAGCGCGTAAGAAAAGGGGGTTATTGCAGTTCAAGAGAGACTGTTTTATTTCTGCCGCGTTTTACTGCCTATCCAGGTTAAAGTAATTTAGACATGCGAATGGTAGGTAGAAATGGGGAAGGCAGAATTTAGAGCGAATATACCCACATTTGTATCGAGAGTGTGTGGGGAACCTTATATGAAATAACATCTATGTACACAGCCGGTGTTCGAAACCCAACCATCTAGTCACTGACAGACTAGACTAAGCGAATTTGGCAGTTAGACTGTGTCCACCTAGGCAGGTAATATTATCAATCAAGAGTGTAGGCAGCCAACCCTAATTTACCGTGGTGGGCCAATTTCATTTCTGAGGACAAAGGGTCATTTTAGCCCCTTAACCCCACCCAAAATAAAAATGTTTTATGTGACCATACATACGTACATACATACATACCTACATACATACATACATACATACATACATACATACATACATAGGCCTACATGTATACCATACATACATACAGACATAGATACATACATTTAAAAATCAGATGTTTATATTTATGGACGAAGACGTTAAGTGTACCCATATTTTCATGCAGGTAGAGTGGAAAACTATTTAGGGAAAACCACCTTTGGTAAACCAGACTGGTTCGTGATTTTATCAAATTAATCATTCTCACGCTCTCGTCCAAGACTTGGCCTTCTCGCCGCCCGTGCACACATAAACGCAGTTATCTCATGGGATGCCACTCACTGTGAAACATTCATCTATTAATTAGAAAATTTCAGCGCCAGTTGTGTCAGCTGGTAACGGCTCGCATGGAAGCAGATCCTCTTGATAAGACTCCAAGTATTGGTATCACACAAATACTTACAAAATAGCCAACACGGCCACATAGCCGATTGGAGCGAAAAAAGTGTTATCGGGTTGTGGTTTTGTTACAGATTTCTTGAGCTGCTGAACGGTCAAGGAGAACAAATCCAGTGGGAAGTTAGGTTATCTGAACAGGTGAATGGTCAAGGAGAACAAATCCAGTGGGAAGTTAGGTTATCTGAGCAGGTGAACGGTGATCAACGAAGAAGGATCCAGGGAGACACAATGGTCCTTTTTCTCTCCGCAAAGGAGATAGATGTGGTATACAATCTCTCCTATGTCAGGTATCACTCACTACTTCCACACAATTTTGGGGGAGCGTGCTTCGCCCCAGGATAGTGAAAAACGACAAATCATGGTATTTTCTTTTCCCTTTAGCATGCACACCTCGCGCGAGCCGGGATCTGAGTTGGGCCCGTTATTATGCACGCTCTTAAATGCAGCTTAATCTATCTCACGGCGATTAAAAACCATATCGCCTATTAGTATGAAAATACGGCCTGCATTACAGTACTGTGCTAAGCACAGCATCAGGATCTATCTCACGGCGTTGATGGGAAATGTGTCGTCTCGGCTAAGGAAATTGATACTGCCCTCCTAACATCAATGTACTGGTTGCAGCATCAAAGAATCTTTCACGGCATTAATTATTACGCAATTGCGTCATTTATAAAATTTAAGAGAACTCTGTATTGCAAGCTACTGTATTTAAAAAAATAGTTTAACAATTTATTTTATGTGCCTATAAAACATTGGATTATAAAAACAAATACAACTCAAAAGACGATAAAATAATTAAATGCAATGTGGAGTTCCCAACCATGACGTCAACTATATTATAATTATATTCGGTAAAAAAAAAATACAAACTGTATCAACTCATAATTTTGTTGGCTATCTTTTGGTAGACGTTATCCATCATATACATAATATTTAGCGCATTCACAAATTTAATTAATTATGGTCAATAGCTTATGGTATTTAAAAAATTCAAAGAATGTTGGCTAAAACTTATCTGTGGATTGAACTTAAGTTGGAATGAAAGGGAAGACTATTTAAAGCCAACACTTTTGCAGTTTTTAGAACCATAAGTAGATATTTTGTTTGGAGTAAATAAAATATTTCTCCAGTAGATACATTTAGTTTTATTTTCTTAACACGGTGATATCAATAGTTTTTGAATATCTGCCAAGAATGTCCTGCAAATTTAATGATAACTTTTTCTCTTCATCTAAAAAGTTTTTCATATAATGCTGCTATGCTCATGACCGATATTCAACAACTGTTGATATCACTGTGTGAAGAAAATTAAACTAAACGTTGCTAATGGAGCAATATTTTATTTATTTTGACCAACAAAATGTTTTGCTACAAAAATTGCAAAAACACTGACTTTTACCCGCTTCCCCTACAACCCTCCCTCCCCCCCTTAAATTAACATAATATTAACAACGGGTTTATTGTGATCGATAATGCCCGCAACATCGCCTGTCGTCTGAGTTAAACAGTCGTCTTACGTGTTGGTTGTTGACTGTAGCCGGCTATTTCCACGCATTTGACCTCACAAAACATATGGCATTGTATTTTTTTTTTAAATTTAGAGTCGTACGATAACTTTATTTATATCAAATGTATTTTGTTTCTTTTTGGAACCACGTCTTACTACCCGTTCGGGTTATACGCACTTACGCTAATGTGTAATGGTAGGGTGATTGTGAGATGAAATGGAGGACCTTACAAGTTGTGATTAATACACGTCTTGTCAGAGGTGAAGGAAGGGTTTGGTAATCAGATAAATCTGTGCTAGGACCGAGGATTGAACTCCGGACTCCAACACAGAAGTCCGATACCTTACCCCTAGTCCATCAGGTCACCTTTTCACCAATTGAAATTGAATCTTATATCCGTGCTTGACTACATCGTTTAAGGTATGAGTGAATGCTCATTTTTCTCCCCGCCTTCACCATTAAAGTTTGATTCTTGGATACGAGCCTGGAGGTTTACGACTTGTTCTATATCCTTTCCACAAAACTGTTTTCAAGTAATCTCTGAACGCTAAGTAATGACTGACGGTGTACCCTATCACGAGCCGTTTAAAATACGAGCTGTTAAAGTCTTGGTCCTGGTACATGTTTAGGTTTCAGAGTACTTTTCTCATTTCCGAGTATATCTTTTATGGCTTCTATGATATCTTAACACGCCCCTTTGGAGGTGACAGCTCTTGGTCCGAGCGTACGCGGACGCCGATAACTGTGAGTGAGTACTTGCAGCCCCGTCGTTTGGTTTGCGAGTGCCGGATCATTTCCCGAGTCTGAGATATTGTCAGTCGCAGTTCGAGTGATTGTTAAAACGATTTAATGTTGTGTGAATATAGACTGATATATTTAACAATTCAAATAAACACACAAAAGACACTCAAACTATTGCTTAGAAATGCCATTAAAATCACTTGGGAAGAGCTATTAAATAAAACACTTCAGTCATCGTCTTGAAATGGATAATTAGCTTTCCAAATCTTATAACTACTTTGTTCGGCCTATTTTCAAAAAAATTCCTCTGCAAAATTTCCTTAAAATTTGTCCACGCATTTGGCAGTAATTGCAGAAAAAATAAACGAAATTCCAAACTCGTTTTGAGAGGAACTCACTCCACTTGGTTGATTAACATAAAATATATTCATTAATTTAAACACTAATAAAGAAGGAAATATAACGATAATAATAATACTTAGCACCGCGTCTCACTACCCGTTCGGGTTATTCGCTTAAATACTACTTACACTAATGGGTTAGGAGTTGGGAAGGATGAATATAGAGGAAGTGAACCAGGATTGGCGTGGAGAATGAGTGGAAAACTATTTAGGAAAAACCATCCCCAATTCACCCGAGCAGTATTTGGAACTCGATCTCCACGTCCTCGGCAGTCTAGCTCAACACTAAACTTGCGCGTTAGCTAACTACGCCACAGAGGCGGGTCAGAAAATGTGACAATTTACACTGGTTTCGTTATTCCTAATCAAAGATGGTTGGGGCAGTCATAAAAAGAGTGTGTGTTTGTTTCGAGTTCAACATGATCACAAAATTATTAGTAACCCAAACTATTTTTAATAAACCCAGAGGAAACAACCACGAAGAATCATCTGGGTTGATGTCTCCACGAGTCTCCAAGAAGAGTTCTCCGTTTCTCTGGACGTGTGTATGGATATAACACACCCTTGTCACGTATGTGCCCTACATCTCAGTTTTAAGACTTGTCACTTCTCAGAAGCGCTATGGGTGATATATAGCCTGTTTTAAATTACTTGAAAGTGCTGGTGATAAATTGAAATATTGACGTAGCACGTCAATGATGCTCTCTTACTATATGAACCTAGTTTGGAAATCCAGTGTTAACCAAAACGCCCTTGTGTATATGGCAGCGAATCGAGGACCTTTATCGCGCTTTTATTATTATTATTAGCACCGCGTCTTACTACCCGTTCGGGTTATACGCACTTACGTTAATGTCTAATGGTAGGGTGATTGTGAGA
>CABEEJ010001313.1:150738-162192 GCA_901482245.1 Timema douglasi | reverse complement strand
GTCCAGGGTGGGGGCTTTGTTGGCCCCCCCCCCCCCCCCAAACTGACGTCCCGAGCAGCCGCCCCTGAACAAACCAACAATCAGCTAAACATTATTTATCTTCAGAAGAACGATATTTGCCAGATTTCTCGAAAAGCTAACATTGTGAGTAAACTAAGATTGCGTGGCACATTAGGCTATTTGTTTGTTCTTGCTTACACCCACATCGGCATGACATGGGGGCTAAACGTCCATATAATCTTATTTTTCTTTGACGAGGAGGTTGGGGATAGAATCCCAGATAGATGTACAGTGATGTTTTTCCTAAATTGGTTGCCACACTCTCTCTCCCTCTCATCACAAGTATTCTCTTTTTGACCTCCTGTAAACTACCCTTAACTTTAGGGCTAGATATCTAATTCCGAAAACCCCTATGGGGTACCTCATGGAAACCCCAGACACCAAGTGTTTGCCCGATCGGTAAAAAGGTTTCGGCTCTAGCCCGAGGTACAAACAGACGGCGACGCGAAAACCTCGTTTTGGTTTCAGGGTATCATGAAACGTCAGCATTTTTTGACGATCACAATACTTCTCTATCCGAGGGGTCGAGAGAAAGTAAAAGGTACATTAAGGTGTGTTTTTTTTTCCAAAATCATGGTGCGTGAACCGTAACCCCAAATATAAATATGTGGGTGCCCGTGTGAGAGTGGTGATCCACAAATACAGGGTGTTCATAAAAGAAACACGACCCAAAGACAATGTAGGTATTACAGGATGAGGCTGAAACAATTAAACGATTAGTAGCTAGAAAATTAGCACTTTAATTGAACAGTAAATATTCACTAGCTAAATAAAAGCAAACTACGTACCACACTTTTTCACTTTTTGAAGATAATGTCACTCAGAGGAGCTCACCGGACGTCAGGCAAACTTCAGCACGTTGTCGGACATTGTGGGCGTAGTGCCAAATTTAAATAGTTTAATCTTTTGAGCCCTAGCCTGTATATTATTGCAACCCGTTGCTTTTCTTTCCTTTCAGATTCGGGAACTCTCAATAATTATTTGATTTTAATGGATATTTTTAAAGAACACTGGAAGAGGCACACGGGTCATGCAGTGGAAGGTGAATCAAATGAGACGTGAAAGAATGTGTTCGATAACGTGACTCGTCGTGTGCACTTATTTGCCATCCATAATGGCCAACATAAACAACAATTTTTGTAATTTACTAATCCACATGCATGGTTTATGGGTTGCGTTTATGTTTGAACACTGTATAATATTATCACTAAGACTCAGATTATTATTTGCTTGAAATACAATAAATATGATATGCAATTTAGATCTGTGTTTAAAATTGACAAACTATTTGATTAAAATATGTGTCTTTTTTTTCTAGTTCGACAGATATAATTTTATGAATAAATACAAAACTGCTCAAATTTTTATCGTTCCTTGAGTCTATAGATTTCAACTTTTACCTCCTCGAGTAACCTATACTAAGTAAAAAAATACTAACATAATAATACTAATACTTTCTAGGAATGCATGTTGGTTGTTGGCAGTCAAAAAGCTAAATTAAAAGATTTAATCTGTACTAAGATTATCAAAATTTGATGTTATGATCAAAAGTATAGAAATAAGTAAACTAAATGTACACATTAAAAAAAAAAATCAAAAAGTCTGTATAAAGTGTTCAAAATTACACAACTCGTGGAGAAAGGTTCATTGGTATAGGTTTGAAGAATATTTAAGAAATGTGTAATCAAATAAAATTCCTAATTATAAGATTCTAATTAAAAGGATTATACTGTAATACTATAAATAGAGATTTCCGCAGCCCGCAATAAGACCAGCGAGCCCCCATGCCCAATAAACGACGCAGTTTCTCTCTCGTGGCCAATCAGTAAAATAAACAGACCGAGTAGATCAATAAGTGCTTTATTCTTCCTTGGAATGAACTCAAAGATGTGGGACGTCGAGAAAACGTCGGTGCTGTATTGCTTAAAGGAATACTGTATCTAACTGTCGGAAAAATAAAGGTGAGGATCATTCTAAATAGCTTTGCGTGGCATCCAAATTTCAAGGGGAGGACCTTTATAAATGGTAGATTCCAGAGGAATATATATATTCTAAAATTCAAGACGAGTAGTACTCAAAATAGTTTCTAGAAGTGTCCACTTTTCAAACATGTGTTGAAGGGGGATCACTTCAAATAGCTACTAGAAGGATCAAAATTGAAAAAAATTCTCGCTAGGTCCACTCCAAATAGCTTGTGGGGGTGGCAGAGTTGAAAAAAACCCTGGGCTATTAAAAAATAAAACAGGTGGGTTATATTGGGTTTTATTGGGTTTTTTTTTGTTAAGTTAAAGATATTATGTATGTTTTCTGACTAAATCAATAGTTTAAATATATTAATTATTCGGGATTCAGAGAAACATATTTTATTTTTATTATAGTTTTGAGAGTATTAATAAGATACATAATAAAGGAAAACAATAATGCAACAATGTAATGCTTCACAACAAAACTGTATAAGCTAGCAGGTTGAAAAAAACTGTTTGTGTAGAAGGAATATAAAGAGGGGGAGGGGAACTCATGCATCAAATTACTGGCAAGCCAGCTGCAGAATTGATTTGTTGCTTTCTTTAAGGCTTTCTAAAAGGCAAGAACTGTTGTTATCTCATTAGCTTTTTTGTCAAAGTATTATTTCTAGTACCTAGCATTAATACAATGTAGGTAGCTTAAAATTATATTATCCCTAGTGGGCTGTCAGTTGAACATATTATTTTGTTCAACCAATTAAAACATATTTTATAGCTTATATGTCTATTGTATAAAATCTGTAATTTCAAAAATTATGTATAACATCAAATGTAAATCAACATATTATTATTATTATTTGGTTTAAACCAAAAGATTTTCAAAATGACTAACCATTTAAAAAAATTAGACGATTGATTTGCATCCAAAATATAATGAGTTTTTTTATTATTTAACCCAGATGTTTTTTACTTGGTCTCCCCTCCTTCACAAATAAAGCCCCGCCTCTACTAATAAAAATAACATAAATAAGACGGAAATTTTCCAAAAATTGTAGAAGATCTATGAATGTGACGTCCCCAATTTAAAGAGGAAAATTTAAAAAAAATCTTTGTTTCCTCCGATTCGGTTGGACAAGAATGAAATAAGCCGCAGCCGCAATCGTTTTCGATGAAATCTTTGCAGGAGACAGGCAACTGGAAACAGGGACATCTTTGTTGCTTTGGTGTAGAGGCTAAAGAAAGCGCAAGGAAGTCTAATAGGCCGTTTTAGGTAGTTCTAGAACCTAGTTCCAGTGGCGGCTCGTATCTAAAATTAGTGGGGGTGCTGCTTCAGAAAATATTTAGCCCTTGTTTTAAAATTGTATAAAAAGAAAATTTATTCGGGAACTTTATAAAATCTTAACAAAAAAAAACTTTTACTTACTTTAACTTAAATTGTTACAGTTCAAGCTTTATCTATTAATTTAAAGATTAAATCCATTCCTCTTGTTTTAATTTGCACAAAACGTTCAATAATTTTCTTCTTGATCTCTGGATGACAATTGAGGACATTTTTCTCCATTGAAAATACTGCAAACGCATTTAGTCTTCATGTTAAATAAAAGAACTGAAAAAAAAAATCAAATAGAATAGCTGGAAGCAAAATAATAATCTAATTCTACACTCTTATACACTTTATCACATTCAAGAATATGGTACACGGTTTTTAAGCACAGCCCACGCTGAGTAAAAAAAACCCACTTCCATCCACCACCACGCCAGAGCCGGCACTGCGAGAGCAACAGTGCTATATCTACCTGGCAGTCCCACCTTCCTCCCCACTCCCTCCTATTTGTGCATGCGCACAACAGTCAAACACCACGTTGCTGGCACTGTGAAGAGCAGAGTTCCATACAAAGATTTTTGTATATTTTTCATAAACTGGGGGATGGCTACTGAAGTACTGACATTAAGCTTAGGGAATATATATTGTACTACAAAAATAAATAAAGAATTTAAGAAAAAAGGACTCATTATATTAAATGTTATCGATAATATCAAGTGGAAATAGGGGGTGCTGCAGTTGCACAGTGCCTATATACGAGCCGCCACTGCCTAGTTCTAGACAGGGGCGGATTTACGCATAGGCCTATGCTATTAGGCACTTGCCTACGGCGGCAGATTATAGGGACGGTAAATTTTGAATGAAGAAAAAAAAGTACATATCTTCTTCTGCCAGTTAAAATAATTTTATGGCTTCATCGTGTGTGATTGTTGTGTTTTCTCAATCTGTGTACCAACATGACACAGTATCGCCTTATTCACTGACAATTGTCTTAATCACTGATTGGATAAAAGGGATTTGTCTGGCATCATCGACCAGTTCGCTCAGCAGAAATCAAGGCGAAAGATACTATAGAGTATATACTATTTTCTGATTGTGTACTGTACATGCCAATATTTTATCTGTAGTAACATGTTCTACATTCTCCTAATGCAGACTTTGTATTTTTAAATTATATAATATCGGAATTTGTTTGTTGTAATAGTGTAAGAGTATTTATTTCAATTTTTAAAGTATTTTCTTAGATTCTTAATACTTTTTAAAGATCACTATAGTAAATAATAAAATAATGTAAGCACTTTTTATCTGTCACTCCGCAGATAGCACTTGTGTATATGGTATAAATGTACCGGTGTATGAGGGAGGGTAAGCGGGGGTAGCGGGGGGGCACGAGGATATAAAAGGTTAGAAATTAAGGTAGCAAAAGGGGGTGGCAAATTATCTAGTGCCAAAGGGCGGCTAAGTCGTAAATCCGCCCCTGGTTCTAGAACCTCGACATCCGCCTCGGTGACGTAGTTGGCTAACGCGCTAGTTTCGAGTTGAGCCAGACTGGCGAAAGCGGGGAGATCAGAGTTTGAATCTCGGTCGGGTGAACTGGAGATTTTTCCTAAATGGGTTTCCACTCTCCCTCCACGCAAATGCGGGTTCACTTCCTCTAAATTCAACCTCCCCAATTCCTAAACAATTTAGCGTAATTAGTATAACCCGAACGATTAGTAGGACGCGCTACTAAATAAAAAATAAATAGATAACACCTAGAACGTAGTTTGTTGTGAAGTCCCTCAACACTAACATTTTATGAATCCAATTAGCTACTAGACTAGTCACTGAGGAATTATTAATACCTTTGTGTATGAATGGAGGTGTGACCTTGTTTTTTTGTTCTTAATTTTTATGTAAAATATTATTTTATCAGCTATTCCTTTAATACCGGAAAAAGTTAAATAAATACAAGATGGAATTACATCAACAAGGTAGTTTGAACAAGGCCAAGGTTCTAAACAAAAAAACAACTTATAAAAACAAGTTACGCAATGCAATGCAATGCATATGCGCATGCGTCAAACCAAACTTGTAGGTTTTTTTTTTGTATGAACGTGTGAACGTCAAAAACAGCGTCGTTGTTAAATCTATTCAGTGTAACAACGTTTAGCCCAACATGGCAGCGTTTGTGAGGTTAATTTGTTCGGCATTCTTTGTATTATTATATTTTGAGTTATTTGAAACTGTAGTAATACTTGCTTCGCCATCTAGAAATCTCCATATTTATGAAGATCCAAAGGAAATACTGCGCAAAAGGAATACCGTGGTTTTAAATCGTGAAGATACTTCAGACAATTCTTTACCCGGTCGAACCAAAAGATCGGTTTTACCGACTCAAACAAAATTGAACATCACTACTAAGGTAGCTATCTATGTTTGTAGTGTAAATCAATGTTTTAAAATGATTGTAAATATTGGTAGAAATATTTTTGTAAAACAAAACATTGCATAGCTGGTCTTTGTTCAGATGCAAATTAACTTATTTTGTCAATTATTGTTGTGCAACTAAAGAGGGACATACTTGATAGAAACATAGATTAACTTAAATTTAATGTTTCCTTATCCTATCTGGTGCCATAAGAAACAGTAAAAGTGTGTATAAATCCCTAGAAATAACGTATAGCCATGTCATCACATGACTTGAAATAACTTTCAGCTGTTACCAAGTTGAATAGCGATAGGGCCTAGTTATTTCCGATTATTAACTTGGGATGGACCTAGTGATTTTCTTAAGCAAATGTATATTTTATTTTTGCAATTTTTTTTTACTGCCTTTTAAGGCGGGGGTAGCACACTCAAGTGACTGTCGGAAATATGTTTATTTGTTGTATAACACTAGGCTTACAAATGGACGACTAATAAACGTATAGGCCTACACATTCTTCTGAAAAACTTGAAAAAAAAACCCTTGTGGTTTTATGAATTACATAAGACTCAAAGAAATGTTAACCTTTAAAATATTTTGATTGGTTAATCCAATAACTAATTAAAATGTATCTCATAATACACATGACAACTTTGCATGGAAATAACTACATAGTCTCTAAATATATTTATCCCTCCAAAATTTATTGTAAGCCTAATTTAATTTTAATAGAATTGAAAGGGTCTTGGTTAAGTTTAGATGGATTTAAGATTGTAGCTTTCAACACATGAAATATGGGGTTATTGATGTTTGATCTTGCTCAGGTGTACTAAGGGCGGGTTTTCCTAAATGGTTTTCCATTCTCCCTTTATGCAAATGCGGGTACACTTCCTCTAAGTTCAACTTTTCTAATTACTAATAAATACATTAGTGTAATTTGTACATTGATGTCCTAAGACATTTCAGCAATACTAAGCCTATCCCTATTGTAGCCTATTATTGAACAAAGGCAATTTTGAAATTTGCTCTTTAAGTTCGCCTATAATATTTGGATTATTTTTTTTTTTTGTGATGAATTCAGCAACTTTGAATTAGGCCTCAGGTGAACTATCTAAAACTTAAACTCTTTTTTCCATTTTAGTTGCTACCTTGTGTTATAATGTTAAAATATGTTGATGTCTTTTGGGACTCGCTGATAAGTTTGGTGGTTTGATGTCGATTCATTTCGTTTGGAAGCATATTTTTACTGCGCAGTGTTCTCCTCGAGACACAGATAAAAACTGGTTCCGGGTACAATCTTCATTCCAAGTGAAATCCAAAGCAATAGCAATTGTTATATCATTAAATAAAACTTTATGAGGCTTTAAACTGGAACTAGTAGATTCATTATGATATTGTTTGTTAAACTAGAACCTTAGGAAATTTTGATGGCACACTTGTTGGGAACCAGTGGCTAAAAATAAGTAGGCCTACCAATATAACTAAGAATAAAATTAGATAGCTCATTTCCCCTCTATTTGCAGTACATGTAGTAGGATTACATAAATTCACCTACCAGCTGTTAGATCTACTCCACCCCAACCACCATTTTTGTTTAAGAAAAACATCTCAAAATCATTTTCGCACTCCACCTTTATCAGAACCACTTGGTCGATAACATTCAATACCAAGACGTAACCTAGCCAATCACAAAATTTAGGCCTATTCATGTATATTTAGATTCTAAGGCATAGTTTTCACCATAAATATATGAAAATAAAAATTAAGAAGCACCTTAAATTAATGCAAATTATTAAATTTTTAACTAACTTTGCAAGGCTATATATATATATATATATATATATCTTAAGCAACTTAAATCTCAAACTAAAAATTTTAATCCAAGTCATTTCATGTAAAATCAACCAAATGCATTAGATTTTATTTTAATGTCATGGATTTGGTTGATTTTTGGTATATTTATACCTTACCATGAGATGTTTAAAAATTATTTCAAACTTTTTCGTCTATCCATTTATAAGTTATTGCATTTTCAAAATTGCCTAAAAACCCCAAAGTTTGCTAGACACCATGACCTTAAATGCCATTTACTAGATACCTACCTACAGACCTTCAGAGCGAGATGCCATTTTAAAGCTTATGAATTTCATTTGATATACACCATGACATATTGGTTTATTTAAAAGCATTTCACTACTCTTAAAAATTATTTATTTTGAGTTTTCATAAAACAGTTTTTTTTTAATTTAAAAGAAATTCACAGTTAAATGTACATGTCTTGTAGCCATTTGATCCACATTTCAAGATCAGTGTCTCAATGGTATCATACAAAACTTAAATGAATCCAATAAAATTATAATTGATGATTTATTACACGGATATAGGTGTGTGTATGTGTGGAGGGAGACACTAGTGTGATATATCTTGGCAAAGGGACGGCTCAAAACATGCAAGTATTTACGTGTGTGTTCATGTGATCTTCCCTCAACAGCTTACCTTCCAGCCAGCTCAGTTCGGGGACGGCGGTCTAAAGCTTGATTCACACGTTCACTGAAAATAGAAAGCAGAATCTACCTCAGGGGTGCACCGATTCACACTCTGTATGTTGAGCCATTATGCAATGCAGCACTAACTTATAACCGCTGATTATCAACATATTTATCTTCTAGATCATTCTCCTGATGGATTTTTAAGATTATACTTCTGTGTCGTGGCAAAATCCAATACATTGATAGACATGCTTTCCATTATTATTACAAATCTCCTCACAAAGGCCAACCAAGCTGTCTGCTTGCCTCTGGCTGTAAAGCACATGCATTGATTTGAGATGGTAGATTCTGGTATTTGATTGGTTCTCCTGTGCTGAGCATTTCAGGCAGAGCAGACAAAGTAAAGACGAGTTGACTTTTAGTGGAACAGCTCGCACTGATGAGGCAGTAATCTTGTGATTGGCTTATAACTCGGCACATGACCACATTTCTGTTCTGCGCTAGTTTTTGGTGAACGTGTGAATCCACACTACTGCTTTGTGTGCGCACTTCAGTTTGTTTGGGCAATGTGTGAATCCACAGTACCACTTTGTGTGCACACTTCAGTTTGTTTGGGCAGTGTGTGAATCTACAGTACCCCTTTGTGTGCGCACTTCAGTTTGTTTGGGCAACGTGTGAATCCACAGTACCACTTTGTGTGCACACTTCAGTTTGTTTGGGCAATGTGTGAATCCACAGTACCACTTTGTGTGCGCACTTCAGTTTGTTTGGGCAGTGTGTAAATCTACAGTACCACTTTGTGTGCTCACTTCAGTTTGTTTGGGCAACGTGTGAATCTACAGTACCACTTTGTGTGCACACTTCAGTTTGTTTGGGCATTGTGTGAATCCACAGTACCACTTTGTGTGTGCACTTCAGTTTGTTTGGGCAACGTGTGAATCTACAGTACCACTTTGTGTGCGCACTTCAGTTTGTTTGGGCACCGTGTGAATCCACAGTACCACTTTGTGTGCGCACTTCAGTTTGTTTGGGCAACGTGTGAATCCACAGTACCACTTTGTGTGTGCATTTCAGTTTGTTTGGGCAACATGTGAATCCACAGTACCACTTTGTGTGCGCACTTCAGTTTGTTTGGGCAACATGTGAATCCACAGTACCACTTTGTGTGCGCACTTCAGTTTGTTTGGGCACCGTGTGAATCCACAGTACCACTTTGTGTGCGCACTTCAGTTTGTTTGGGCAATGTGTGAATCCATAGTACCACTTTGTGTGCACACTTCAGTTTGTTTGGGCAATGTGTGAATCCACAGTACCATTTTGTGTGCACACTTCAGTTTGTTTGGGCAACGTGTGAATCCACAGTACCACTTTGTGTGCGCACTTCAATTTGTTTGGGCAACGTGTGAATCCACAGTACCACTTTGTGTGCTCACTTCAGTTTGTTTGGGCAACGTGTGAATCTACAGTACCACTTTGTGTGTGCACTTCAGTTTGTTTGGGCAACGTGTGAATCCACAGTACCACTTTGTGTGTGCACTTCAGTTTGTTTGGGCAACATGTGAATCCACAGTACCACTTTGTGTGCGCACTTCAGTTTGTTTGGGCAACGTGTGAATCTACAGTGCCGCTTTGTGTGTGCACTTCAGTTTGTTTGGGCATCGTGTGAATCCACAGTACCACTTTGTGTGCACACTTCAGTTTGTTTGGGCAACGTGTGAATCCACAGTACCTCTTTGTGTGCACACTACAGCTTGTTTGGGCAACGTGTGAATCCACAGTACCACTTTGTGTGCGCACTTCAGTTTGTTTGGGCAACGTGTGAATCCACAATACCACTTTGTGTGCGCACTTCAGTTTGTTTGGGCAATGTGTGAATCTACAGTACCACTTTGTGTGCGCACTTCAGTTTGTTTGGGCAGTGTGTATTTAATAAAACTTTACTATTTCTTTAAACTTTGTGTGATTTTGAGAAACACTGACAATTTGTACAATAACAAATAACAATGTTGTGAAACTTTGAGTTGAATAATTCATTAAATGTATAATGGTTATTTTTTAATTTAATTAAAACTAGAACATCGGACTCCCCATAATGACATACTCTAATTACAGCAGTTCACAGAAAACTACTAAAGAAAGTGGCTGATAATAGTCTTAAAACACACTTTGATGAACTTAAATACAACTTTACAACTTGGAACTAGATTTATTAAACACAAAATTTGAAATATGGAGGAAAATTAATCGTCAAAAAAGCGGTTGCAACCCTTTATTTATTTTTTTAAAAGGCAAAACTATGTTAGTAAAGACTCAAAAATTTTCAGGGGAAATTTCATTCTCAAGTATATGTTTCCATCTGACTAGGTTTCCCCTTTCATATATTGCAATCTGCATGAAGTGCTTACTTTCATTTAATGTTTGATTTCACAATTTAGTAAAACCATCCACTCATTTACTTTCCTCAAGTCTTTACTAACCCAGTGTCACTCCTTTTTTAAAAAAAAATTAGGTTCCAACAGTTGTTTGACCACATTTTTTTCCTCCATAGGCCTACTTTTAAATTTACAACTTCAATTTATTCAAAGACTAAACATATAAAGTGGCCAACCACCAAGTCGTCCTATATTAAGATACATGTTTATGACAGAAAAACTTATCATTTCAGCTTATAACAATCATAAGCTAACAATATTTTATTGAACTTTATTTCATGCTGAAAATGACATATTTTGAATTATCAGTGTTCAGTCTTTTTCAGTTAATAATCTCTCATTAAAGTGTAGATTTGAACTTTTATTTTTCAGTTTTCTCTCGTTGAACATTAGTTTTTAAACTTGATTTGTTCCTGTTGCTCATTTCATAAAATGCCAACTGTTCCCAAACCTGTAAAAAATTAATATTTTTTTGATCATGTTATTTATTAATGAACAACTTAAGACAATCAGGCTACACTAATCTATAAATTAATAGAAATGGAGCAGGTTTCATATTATGAGGCTCATTGAAAGGGGATAAACCCATTGCCATTTAACATCGAAAGCTTCAGCTCTAACAAACAAAATTTAAAATAAAATAAGACCCACAGTACAATTGATATCTAAAGACAACCAATTTAGGGGGGGGGGGGGGGAAACCCCCCCCCCAAAATTTTTGAAAAAAAATAAATATGGTTTTTTTTATGGTTAAAAAAAATTTAAAAAAAAAAAAAAA
>CABEEJ010001313.1:63210-150370 GCA_901482245.1 Timema douglasi | reverse complement strand
GACTGGTTAGAACCAGTTCAAGTTAAGAATAGAGTATAATGAGGGTGACTGGTTAGAACCAGTTCAAGTTAAGAATAGAGTATAATGAGGGGGACTGGTTAGAACCAGTTCAAGTTAAGAATAAAGTATAATGAGGGTGACTGGTTAGAACCAGTACAAGTTAAGAATAGAGTATAATGAGGGGGACTGGATAAAGCTAGCTCAAGATAAGAATAAGGTGTAATGAGGTGGATTGAACCTACCACACGCAAAATACACACCTAATGTAATTAGTCCTCGTGGATGTATTTGCAAAATATTTTCAAGGGTTAAGAGGGACAAGAGAGAGTAGTTAGAAGAGCTCAGTGCACTAGGGCCTTGTCCCCTCTACAAGTAAGGACAATTGTGCAGTAACATCATCACCAAGTTTGGCTGATTAATGTTTGTCATGAACATTATTTTTGACTACTTAAAGTTCTAAATTGGAGGAAAGGAGGAAGTGAGACACACACACACACGCGCGCGCAGAGTTTCAACATTATTTATGTATTTGCACTTGAGGATCAAACCTTGTTTGGTTCCTACTTTTATTTTTTATTTAATAAATTTAAGGCGAGGATGCAGGGAACATTAGTTGAGGGTAGGTCTTTTGCAGTTTTTATAACAAAACATTGATTTGTCCAAAATAAAAAAAATATTTCTCCAGTAAAAACATAAAGTTTCACATAATAACAATTATACTGAGCATAGCATAGCGGCATAAGGTGAGAAACTTTTTAAATGAAGCCTAATAGTTCTCATTTAATTCCAGGACACTCTTGGAAGATACTCAAGAAATTTTGAGGTCAACATGTCAAAAAAAAAAAAAAATTAAACTCTTATGTTTCTACTGAGGAAAAAAAAAGTTTTGCTATAAAAACTGCAAAAACACTGCCTTTAAATCTTGTTCCCTAGGCCTACGTCCCGTCCCCACCTGAAGGAACTACTTTACTAAGAAATATAATAATTACATAAAACATTGATGTTCTGCCGGACAACTTAACTATAGACTTCTTTTGTAGGCCTAACATGTAAACTCAGTTACCGTGAAAGATAGAAGTCTTAACTTACCTTGACTGATTAAGTATGACCCTAATCTTATAAGCTGCACCATAAGGTAAAATGGGAAATGGATACATGTTCACAAATTCTTATGTCTCATTATTTTAAAATGCCAACTAAAATGACTCATCAAATTAATTCATGCATTCACTGCTATTGTTACTTTCTGTTTTAGATCAATTTCCTCAATGACAGCCATCAGCAGCTGATGGTGCACTGGGCTGGAGAGGGTTCAGATGTAATTGTATGTCTTGCTCGGGACATAAATTCAAAGTTGAACCAACGCCCCTCGGCTGTGTACTTCTCTTACAACTATGGTGACACGTTTGAGAATATCACGAATCAGTTTGAGCTCGGCCCCAATAAGGGATATGCCACCTTGGATAAGTTCTATACTCATCCCAAGTTCAACCTTTACGTAAGTAATTAAAACAATCTAAGAACTGTTAATAAGCAAACTCGGTTACATGAATAGCATTTTAACTTCTATTCGGCCACTGGGGTTTACTTAATTCTGACTCCTGAACTCCATGTTTGGCTGACTGCTGGTGTATCATCTCCTGGCTAACCTCTGCTTTCCAACACTTTTTGATTGTCGTTACAAACCCTTGTTTTAATCATTGATAAAAACAGGAATTGCTTAAGCTAAAGTTTGGGAAATTTCGACTAGCTTAAAGAATTTCTTACATAAATGATAATAAGTTACTTATCTTTACTTCTACTGGGTTTTTTTTTGTACCTTTATTTTTTAATATAGTTTGGTGTTCTTATAATAATTTGTTTTTAATGCTGGAACAATCAATTTTCGTTGTCTCGCTCAAATTACATAACCATTTTGAATTTAGATGGTATTTGCTGATGTGGCCAATCAGATGATCTATACAACAACCTGCCAGGGTAATGTGACACGTATCAAGCTCAATTTCCACCCGTCGAACATCACATTCCACGAGGAGGAGCCACTCACATTTCTGGCCTATGACATGGTGGACCCGGAGAAGAAGGTAAGATTATATACACCTCTTCCCCTGCTGTTCTTATTGTATAGGTTTTTGCTGTCGACATTATAACATTTTACTATATTAGGCCTTATTAGTATTATTTTATTAGTACTTCGACTTGCTATCAAAAGTAATATTTGGAAATTACTTTAGTTTACATTAGTTACATTAGTTTAGTAACTTCTGGATTCTTTTTTTATTTTTAATGATTGCAGTATACTATTTTTATCCATTAAAGTTTTGTATTGAGTTAAAACATTTATATGATCATTACCTATAGAGATGTCTAAATGTTGGATCTCAAATTGGAATTCTTATTTTATCTAACTCACAAACTCGAAATCTGAATTTATAATGACATGAGCTCACTTTATTTATGTTCTTGATACAGTTATTACAGAAAACTATGCAAAAATTTAAAAAACAACTTAATTTTTCAATGTCACTTGATATGTTCAATCCTATAAATAAAATGTTTATTTAAGGACATATCATAACAAATAATTTTATTTATCTGGTAATAATACAAATTAAAAATCTATAAAATATAAAATCATAGTCAGAATCAGAAGGGGAAAAAACATCTTGCTTTGAGGTTTTGTGTCAAACATTTCATAATGAAGTCGGCACAATTTTGAAATAATAAAAACATGTTAACATATAAACAAAGGAAACTATTCTATTCCCATATTGTAGAAACAATTGTTGTACTGTATATATATATATGGCAAAATCTCTTGCCTCAAGGTGAAAGGCCCCAGTGATCTAGTTTGATTTGAATCTGCTGAATATCACCCAACTACAGTGGCCCCATGACTTCTTTGGTGATGACTGACAGCTTTTAAAAGTTACCAGACCAAACTATGTATCCCTACACTGAACCATATGATCTGCAAAAACATGTGTTTAGAAGCTGTCACTTCTGACAGTCAAAGTTTAGGTATTATACCTAAATGTTGACTGTCAGAAGTCAGCTGTGAACTGTCAGTCAGCACCAAAGAAGCCATGGGGCTACTCTATATACCTAAATGTTGATTGTTAGAAGTCAGCTGTGAACTGTCAGTCAACACCAAAGAAGCCATGGAACTAGAATAACTCCAATTAACTCCAGTTCCTCCTCGATTATTGGTATTTTACCAATGTGCACTTGGTATAGTGATACAGTCATGAAACACATTATAATCGCTAAGATATTCAGAGTTATAGTTATATTATCCTCAATCTGTTGCTGGTTCATACACTTTTATATACTTTTTTTGACATTTTTTTATATAATGATTATTGGTATAATTTATCCCAATAGACTTAAAGACACATGCTCTAGTTTACAAATCACAAATTCTTTGCTCTGTCAAAAGCAGAATCTGGGACTCATTTCAGGTGCACACTACAAAACTAAGAATTATAACTTACTCTGGGTAAACTTGATGTTGATTTCATAATAATAGAATAGTTATACTTCAATACGGAATGTTAAACACAACATTTAGCCTTTTTAAAGAATGTAATAGGTTTTCACTAACCAAAAATTAATAACTCAACACAGCTTATTTGTTAGTATGTATGCTTACTAAGCTAAGGGTTTTGTGTTCAGTTCCTGACAGATCTAAAATGCTGGCAAATTGTTGGCCGAAGAGCTGGATGTTGTGTTTGTTCTAGAATTGTATTAGTTTTTAAGTTACTTCATGATAGTATAATCAGTGTTTCAAAAAGTATTTGTTAAATAGACTAAACCTGAAAGAAAAAAGATAAGGCTACTCTAGACATTAGAATATAATAAGCACTATAACTTAATCTGATAGAAATTATTTAGTGACTCAAATCTGGATGAACCCTCTTGTTTTCTATTTAGGAATTTATTGGCCATGTACATAGCTTGAAATGGAGTGAAGGGGTGGCAGGAGGGGAGGGGAAGCTAAAAGAGGAAGGATTAGCGTTGACACCCTTGACTGCTACTGCTCCCTTTCTCACCTCTCCCCACACACACATTTTCAGTTATCATATTCACATTTTAAAATTTAAGACTTATTTGGCTACTAGATACAGCTTTATTACTTTACTGTCAAATTTAAGTGTTCAACAACACCAAAAAGTAGTTTGTTTTGATTAGCCTACAAACAAATAGAATAGAGGAACTGACCAGCATTCCTTAGTTAGAAACCAGGCCAGGGGCCGGGATAAAGTCTAGGGGTCACTCTGCCTGATTCAAGACTACCCGGGCTAGTACTTGTTTTTAGGGCTACCAGGTTTCGGCTATCATGTAGGGATCACCTAGGAATCAGACAGGCCATTCAGTATTCCTAGCAACACCTTGTTTTGTCACAAGCTTCCGAGTATTCTCTGAGTTCTACCATTCTAATATCACTACCAACACCACATTTGTAATAGACATAGTAATACTAATAAACCTGTTTAAAACCCAAGTTTAACAACAACCACGAACCCACACAAGAATAAACCATCACCTTACCCTTAACCTCGGCCATAGCACATCCTGACTGATTCTAGGCCCACAGGATAGGAAAGGAGGTGACATTTTCCCAGTTATTTGGTGTGGTTTTTTTTATCTGCCTGCTGGATTTCTGTTTTTCACTGCGCTGAAAAGTAGCTGTTTTTATTATTTTATTAGTTCATAAAATATGTATAAGCTCCTGATTCCTCTTTCTCCAACTCTTTTAAAAATTAAATATAACAATATTAATTTGATTATCTGGAGATGTCTTCCTACCTCTCTACTAAATTTTAATTTTTTAGCATATCTAGGTGACCTGGCGGTCTAGGGGTAAGGTGTCAGACTTCTGTGCTGGCGGCCGGGGTTCAATCCCCGGTCCCGGCATAGATTTATCTGATTACCAAACCCTTCCTTCACCTCTGACAGGACATCTTGTGAATGTGGGGAATGCCAGGCCTCCACCGTGGTTCGGATTCCACGTTAAACTGTAGGTCCTCCATTTCATCTCGCAATCACCCTACCATTACACATGAGCGTAAGTGCGTATAACCCAAACGGGTAGTAAGACGCGGTAATAATAATAATAATAATAATTTAGCATATCTAAAATGATTATTTTTCTTATTTTCTATTTACTGGAGATTCATTTTAAAATTTCCCTTTTTAAGATTTTTCTGGTTAAAAGCGGCAAGCCATCTATTTTCTTGAACATTTCAACTAAGTACTTCATATAGAAGTGGGTTTGGTTTTAATTTCTGAACAAACATTTTTTCATCTTTATGCATTGAGATTTACTTTCTTTTGAGTCTTGTTATCAAGGAAATCCGGGGCTTGGAACCACTTGGAAAAAGTGCCCCTCACCCCTCCAAGGTTTTTTTACTACTTGTTTGGGTTGTATGAACTTTTCAAAATCTTTTGATTGTAAAAGGTCAACAAACTTAAAACCGTGTGCACAATAGACCCATTATTAATAAGCTAACATAAGATAAATAGTAGGCCTAATAGATGTTTTGTTGACAGATTGGTTTGGATGTCACATGGTTCTAAGTATTCTTTACATTTTATTTATCCACTTTATTGGTCGAGTGGTCAAAGGCATCACTCAGGCAATCAACTAGACTGTTAATGACGAGGAAACCTGGGTTTAGACTCCATTTTAAATAAAATAATTGTAAAGATATGTGATTGGTATTAAAGGGCCACCTCATCTGGCCCTGCTTATTATCCAGCAGGGGTATACAAGTTTTAATTATAATAGTGAGGCAGGGCTAAGGAAGATATATATTTATAGGAAAAGTGTCTGTCTATTAAATACTCTTTAATATAGTTAATATTGTTGTGATTTCTGAGAACATTCATTTTCTTACAAAGCTAAATGTTTCTGCTTTGTGTGAAATAAACAAGCGTATGTCTAATTCAAACTATAAGGATTTACGGTGTATTTATTGTTAGCTAATCTAAATACCTGTTTAATACTGAATATAAATCGAATTAAAATTCTAACACTGATCGAGGAATATTTGATTGGAGTTTAGTTTCAACTTTCTACCCCAAAACTTTATTTTCTTCACATTTGAGGGTCACGAATTTTTGTTCACCATGGACATTGTTTTATTTAGAGCCAAGGTACAATATCACCTCACGGATAAACAAACTAAATGTCTTAATGCAAATTGTTAAAATTATTTGGAAAACATCACAAATATATCACACACAGAAAAAAAACTATTTAAAATGGCAGGAGTAGTAAATAATATTACTTGAAATTTTTGCATTTTCAGAGTGAAAACATTAGGACCGTTTTAACTGAAAAATGTCTATTTGAAAACCAGTTTTTGATATCAGTCGTAACAAACCCTCGTGGCACTGCTAGGAAAGCTATCGGTCACTGAGCAGTGGAGGAAATGGCTTCAAGAGAGATACATGACGACCCGATGACTGACTTAAATTAAAAATCAATGATATTCTGTTTTTAAAAATACTACACTTGATGTGTGGTTTCAGAAAATTGTTGAGGTGAAATGATATTAAAACATGGGAGTTGGTGAAATAATAATAGTTTACGTATATCCATAAGTTTATTTTTAATTAATAAATATAGTTTTTTTAAAATATGGCCCTTGTTCAAATCATTGTTTAAAAATTTTAAACTAGTCAGGAAATAGCCAAAGAAACAATCTTTTTGAAAACAGACATATCAAATTTTTGAAAACAATATTTTGGGCGTAATAATGGAAGGAAAATCATAAGAATTATTTTAAAAAGGTGAAATTCAATAATTTATATTGTTTTTATGGTTATATTGACAGAAACCAAATAAATTTTGTTGAAATGAACAACCTTTATTTCAATAGGAGAAAAATAAACAAATCTATTAAATAATAGCTACCATCAGATTTAAGGATGTTTGTAATACACATCCTGCTAGACATTTCTGGGAGTTCCCCCTTAAACTAAGAATGACCTTGAGCACAGGATTACACCTTAATAACTCAATAGTAGGGCATTGAATTGCTGGGCCAAAGGTTCCAGGTTTGATTCCCTTGTCCAGGTGTCATTTAATTCAACTGTTCTATAATATTTTATGCCATTTGGATCTCTCTAAGATTCTGGAATGTTTCAGAATGTTCTTTATCACTTAACATTCTGAAAGGTTTTATTATGAATGTTTTGGAAGTTCCCTTACAACTTTACATTTGTATGCACTTTCTATCAATGTATGGTGATCACATTACCAATATTTTTGTGGAAAAAGCATCTATACTCGCATCATTAATAATGAAGTAATGATTAATAAAATTAATTAATTTCTATTGTAAGCTATCTTGTTTTATATGTTTGAATTACTTATTTGCTAAACAGAATCAAAGATCATTTTAAATATTTATATTTACCTAATTAATTTGTTAAACTTACCAAATAATATACATGTACACAATTTTTATTAAATCATTTTAAATTTGTGTATATTAAAAAATTAAGACAAATACAAATTATACACAATACATAATAAATTACAACATCCTCCCTTATATTGGCAAATTTCAAGTCTATAAAATATAAATATTAATAATAGTTATTGTTAGTTATATTTAAAAAATCTAAACCCTCTATATGTACAGTTTTTAATCACAACAACAATATTAGGCACACAACTGCTATGTGCTAATGTCAGTAAATTTACAGTAGCAATAAATATTAATGAACTATCAAAGACTTCCAATTTGTTTGTTCTGTTGTCGATCATTGATCTGCACCACATCGTTTGTTGCAGCTTTGGGTAACAAAAGATTTTGGTCAAACATGGTACAAGGTTCACGAGTATGTGAAGGCGTTCTATTGGGTGACTGGGCTGGATAGTTCAGACCCTGCAGCCGGTCAGACAACTTATCTAGCCTTAGAGAGAGGAGAGCCTAAAGGATCCTCGACTGTTCTGCTGTCCAAGTCCCTGTTCCAGAACCCCCGCGGCACCTCTGTGCTCATTGAAGACGTAGACAACTTCCAAGTGCGGGGAGACTTCATGTTTGTTACAAGACAATCCGGTCGGGTGAGGAATATCGCACCACTTTTTATTTAGATGTATAAACTTCACCTTCTGGTATAGTTTTATGAGATAGTATGTAGTTAAATATTGAAAGGAGAATAGAAGGGCAAGGCCCTACCAGGGAATTGTAAGCCTCGAAGTTCACAATTAAAACTCAACAAAACACATAATCATTTAATTTTTGGGGTACATCATTGTGTTTTATTGTGTTTCAGTTGTTAATTAGAGGCCACAATTTTCTTGTGTGTAAGTCTTGTCTTTCTATCCTCCTTTCAATGATTCATTTAAAATTTAGCCATTTGGTGCCATTTTCCCTTTGTTGAAATAGTATGTAAAAAGTGTTAAGAGTACAAAGCATTAACACTATTGCTTTCACGATTCATGATGGAACACAAATCACACTTTACACTTTTGCCTCTATGCAAAATGGCTAGCTTTTAAAGTAAACCAAACTTTACTTCTTGAATCTGGGCTAAGGATAGGTCAGTAGCATTTTGATTTCTTTTAAAAGCTCTTCTCTCACATTGGCGGTCTAAGTAGGGTTAACAGACAATCCGGGATTGACCCGGACAGTCCTTGGTTTGTAATTACGTCCGAGGCTGTGTCCAGGATTGAATCAAGTCTGGGATTTTTAAATGAGTGGCTTTAAAATTTAAGAAGAAAAAATTTACAATTTATATAAAAAAAAGCACCTAAATCTTTTTTTTTTCAGGTAATTTTTGTGATATTGTTGGGTAATTTCATTGTTCTATTGTGTAAGTTATCTGTACTGATTTTAATTTGCGCTTACCGTTGCCTACGTGTTTAGTAATTAGTAATTATCCTTGTGTGTCTGAAGTCTGCTAGTTTTATTTTAGCTATTGCATTCCTTACTTTACTCTCTTCTTCAAAATAGACCTGCTGCCGAAAGTACACAATCAACTTTTCAATATTCTGTGAATTTGGTTGAGTGAGTCCTTTGTTCTCTTCCTAAGAACCAACTTTTGTTCACATGTTGGTGTATATAACAAGTCATAGGCTTTCTCAGCAATGGAATCTAAGAAGCATTCCTAAAACATGGTAACCCTAGGTCACAATAAACCCAGATACTCAAACTCCAGGTTAAAATGGTTGCGCTCCTTTAGGCAGCTTGACTCCTTCACCACTAGAATCGCTCCGGCTAGTCCTATCCTCACCCAGCAGTGACACTAGCAAAACCCAGTGTTGAACTCAAGCTGGCAAAAGGAGCGCAGCATAACCTTCATAAGGTTTATAACTTGTATATGCCTTAAATATAAGTTTACTAACAAAATGAATGCGCCTGGTGTAAGGCAGAACACCTAACAATAATAATAATAATAATAATAATCTTGACAAGTGATTCTATCATGAAGTGTGAACGGCAATGGCGTACCATCCTATGGTGCAGATGGTGTGACCACACACACCAAGGCCCAAAGCTCTGATGGTCCATATTAGTCAAAGGAGGAGGGGGGGGATCATCTTTTAATAGATGTAGGCCTATTTATTATTTGAGTATTTTTTTAAAAATTATATATATATATATATATATATTAANATAATAAAGGAAAGTGATAAAACTAAAGAAAAAGGAAAAATAAACTATTAAGAGTAAATTTGATGAAGAAAGCCCACCTAGGGAAAGAGGAAAAATGTGGGAAGAGTCCAATGCACAAAGGTGTTTCTTTTTAAAAATTTAAAATGGAGTAATCCATTGTTTGTGTACTATGTACTTTCTTCTTCTTTGTGTTTGATAAAGGCAACAATGCCGAAATATTATGATATTTGTGTTAAAATGTGTGTGTGACTACTTCTACTATAGAAGACAGAAGAAAGGAAAGGAAGAAGATGTCACCTTTGTGCATTGGACTCTTCCCACATTTTTCCTCTTTCCCTAGGTGGGCTTTCTTCATCAAATTTACTCTTAATAGTTTATTTTTCCTTTTTCTTTAGTTTTATCACTTTCCTTTATTATAAAATTATCTAGCCATTGGGCCACCTCATTTTTAAACATATATATATATGTATAAATTAATGTTATCAGCAACTAAAATCAATTTTTATTTGCAAAAAAATTCTTATTTTTTATTTCATAAGTAAGTTGTTACGATTATGGCATTCCTCGCTTCGATACACTGGCCAGTGCAGGCAGGCCTAGCAAGCCGGAAGTGGAAACATATATGACTTGAAAGAAAAGCTGACCCTGGCCGGAAACAGTTATGGATGTAATGATAATGTTTTTATGCTCTTGAAATGAAAAAGCTGAACTAACTCATTTAATTATTTAACTATGTTTTTTCCCCCTCCAGGACAATTTGGATCTATATATATCTCACAAGAAGGGAGAATTTCTCCGGGCACAGTTTCAGTCTGAGATGAACCGCCGAGAATTTTACATAGCAGACATTACGGATACACAGGTAACTTTATTTAAATGTTTAATAAATATTTAAATTAATTATATCCACACACAAATCATTACTATTGTATTAACATTAAATAACATGTTTCCCAGGTTTTTGTGGTGGTGAGTCACACACAGTCTCAGGCAAACCTGTATGTGTCTCAAGCGGAGGAAGGGCGCTCTCTCAAATTTGCCCTCTCCCTCGAGAGGATCTTCTGCTACTTCCCCAACACCACCTGGCGGGACTCTTGGCTCAGGTGAGAGTCTCGCAAGAATATTTCAATAAAAGCTGTTTCTTATTTTCAAATTTGTAATACATACCTGGAAGAAGGGACAGGAAAGGTGGATGAAAAACATATAAAAGGAACAAACACAATATGGCTATTACAATGTAAGGACGAAGACAGTTCACACTTTACATTGCTGCCACTGGACAAGAGGTAATGACTGCCTCTTTTGTAAACTTGATCGTCACCGCCCAATCCCCTGACCCAGTTTTCATTCTATCGAAACTCATCAGGGAGGAGTGTGAAATGCGCAGCACAACTTCCTAAAAGAGGGAGAAGAATGAAATTGGTAAAGGATGATAGGAACATGTAAAAGGAATAACATTAAAGGCAAACACAGGAAATAGTGCGGGGGTTAAAGGCATGGTCCTTGCACTTTATGATAAAAGCAAGCCACTTGGTAAAGGATGATAATTTGACCTCCCTGTATAATGTTAGTGCCCCCTTAATAAGAAGGAACAATTGGTTTTTCACCTGTTCTTGGATAATGGCTGCTCATATGACACAAGTATAAATACAAAAGTTAAAGAGAATTTAATTTCCTACAAAAATGATATTTTGCGTAGGAGTAACTGTTACCAAGATATAAAGCATTTTATGTTGTTTATTGTTATTACACAGTGAAGTGTAGTATTCTTTAAACACCTGTTGTGTGATGAACAGCATGGTACTTAACAAGTATCTACATACCCCTACCCTTATATTATAATGCCTTTTATTTGAAGGTGTTTATATTTCTCTTCATAATGTAAGATTTTACACCTACATTTTTTTTATTTATTTTTTTACAAGGAAGGGCACTTTTGTAACTGGGTGTGTAAGGAAGGGGCACTATGACTTACTTGCTTGCTTCTTTAACACACACCCCCTTTTCTTCATCCAACCCAATGTTTTTAATTAATAATGTTGTGTATTTAACAGAATGCTGTACCTTAGTTTAGGTATATGATACACTATAGTAGACAGGTAAACATCACCACATCAGAGCAAAGAAGTGATATCAAATTAAATTCACAGAGAAAATTGGTGTCATTTTTTTATGCTGCTCTAAATCAGATTTAACACACTGCCTCCTTTTAACATCTGAGAAGACAACTGTATCAGTATTGCCTGCAGTCACTGCAATAATAGCTCACATGCTTCAGCCCAAGATTATTTGGATGATGTATGCCTCTCGTACATTAATGCACAACCAACCAAAAAGTTCGACATAATTTGGGATGGGAGATTTTGTTGATAGTCTCAATAATACTACAGATTAAACAAGTCAATGGAACAAGAATAAATGTGACGAGCTTTACAAAAATACCTTCTAGTTGGCAAAGTTTTCTCAGAGACAGTGAAAACAAGAAAGAACTCTACATTTTTTATAAGGAACACCATACAACTAGCCTAAACATATGGTAAAGTGGTGTACTCTACACTGGACTCAAGTGCTTACTTCTTCAGAACGTGAAGATATGACTAGTTTATGTCTATATGGGCATGAGGAGGCTGATACCAGACTCATAGTTCATGCTACAGATGCAGCATCCCGAGGAGGTTATAAAATTATGATCAGAATTGTGGGCACAGATATACTTGTTCTTGGTGTGTGCTTCATGAGACGACTTGAGAACGTAGACGAGCTGTGGGTGCCCACTGATTCTGGGAAGCATCTTATTGTAGCAGCTCACGAGCTCTCATCAACACTGGGTACAGATAATTCAGCTGCATTACCGGTGTTCCATGCCTTTACTGGTTGTGACACGGTGTCACAACTCGGCAGCAAGGGAAAGAAAACTGCTCGGGAAACCTTGGAAGCCTTTCCAAAGGCCACAATGGCAGGAGATATGAAGTTGATTCGGCAATGCCATTGATTAAGAAGTTTGTCGTGCTAATGTACGACAGTACAAGGCACATGGTAAGGTTGAATAAATGTAGGAAGAGTTTTTTGTTTACAAAGAAAGGCAGGCAATTAGAAGCGATTCCCCCTACAGTGTATGCAATTTATTTACACACCAAGCGGGCTGCCCACCAAGGAGCTACATATGGAGCAAAGTGGCAAATTCACGACCAGAGGTTATATTGTGTAGTTTAATGTCCTACTCAGCTCTTAAAGGTTTCATATGATATTCTAACTCTAACATTAAATCCGTTCGTGTTCCCACATATGCCCAGCCTTGCAGCATATGGGTAGGGAAAAGTTGTTGATGGATGTTGACCAGTATGGATGACACTTCAAGCTGCAGATTCTATGTCTGCACTTGTGCGCTTTGGGTGCAAGTCAGGAGGCACCTGCAGTGCACTTGTCTCTGCTAATATAGTGACAGTTAAAATTACATTATTCAAACATTATTTTTTGAAAATAGGCTGTAAATTATTAATAATTTCAAGGCATCCCTGAAGCCTAGAAATAAACTATATATATTGTTTGGTATTATATAAAAATATGTAAAGACTAATGATGTGTAGGATTTACTTTTCTTTTATTTGTACTTGGCTGCTGTTGTCACAATTACAGCACTTTTTAGAAAAACGTGTACACCATAATATTATTTACTTGTGTAAATTAAAGCATCGTCAAGGCATGCCATTTCTGAACACAAATTTGACTGTGCCACATTGATTGCTTTTACAAGAAGATGGCAAGATTGGCCGTTGATATTTCTATTCTCACCACCCAGAGGTTGGGAGGGGAGGCAGCAATATTGTTAGGTAACATGTCATCATAACACACTACTGGTTTTAAAAAATATTGCACTTTACTGTGTATCAACAATAAACTTATCAAAAAATGCTTCATATCTCGGTAATGGCTACTCCTACACAAATATGAATACATTTTTGTTGGAAATTAAATTATCTTTTAACTTTTGTATCTATACTTTAAGCGTATGAGAAGATATTCTCAAAGAAAAGACAAGAAAAAACAACAACTAATGTTCCTTCTTATTAAAGGTGTACTGGCCCCAAGGGAGTTACTGAGGAGCACCATCTAAAATCATTCAGGGGTGTCCAATCATCAACTGTACAAAGTGGATTGCTTTTATTGTAAAGTGCAAGGTCATGGCAATTTTTTGCTCTTAACCCCCATGCTAAAAAAGACATTGGATGCGAATATATAATATATCTCTTTAAGGAAAACCTCTTTTCGTTTTTTGAGGTAGTTTGCAATATATATTTGGAAGCATGTTTATCACCAGTTGCCATAAATGTTGTCGGTAAAATTAACCACACATAGTGTTTGGTATATATATATATATTAATCTATGTGCAATATTTATTCACTTTTCATAATAATTATCCTGTATACAATACTACAAACTGCATTAATTATATTCTATTTAATATCCAAAGTATATAGGTTCATAAAGATTAAACACAGTTAATTAATTATAACAATATAATTAATGCAGTTTGTAGTATTGTATACAGGATAATTATTATGAAAAGTGAATAAATATTGTACATAGATTACTCTATAGATTGTATAATACACAGTACAATATGCAAAAAAAGAAGAATGAGATATGAACGGTAGACCTTCTGTACTGTAGGTCTATATTTGGGAAAGAGCACAAACTAAACTGATGGAAGGCTAGGAAGGGAAGGGAGGCATGACCTTGAAGTACGGTAGTCATTACTACGAAGGCTATTTTAGAAATATTCCTGCTGACATTCTTACACTCAAATATAAGAACTAATGTTTTCAATTCTTTTTTTTCCCACTGTTTAGAGATTTTTATGCATAAATATGTGCCTATAGCCTTGTCTGCTTCTAATATTTAGAAAGTCTGTTATTGGTATGTTGTTGCACCATAAGAGCCAATTTAATTCTGCCGATGAAATTTAAACTCTCCATTATAAGGAAAAATACTCTATTCAGAGGTGTTCGTTAAGGGAGATTTCACTGTAATAATAAAAAGATTGAAATTAAAGATAAGATGAATTTAATACTAATATTAGTTTTTCACATCTTTGTTAGCTTGTGGACATAATGTTATAATAGCAAACTTTTTTGATATTGGAGCTTGAAAAGTTAGATGAAGTGTTTGAATATAACTAGGAACTATGCTTGATAGAAATTTCAAGAAGTATTTTAGAAAGAAAAAAGAGTGAACATTGTAATTTTATTTGCAGCAACGTGGCAGAGGAGACGTTTGCAGATTTCCACAAGGTAGAGGGCCTGAACGGCATCTACATTGCATCACAGGTGTTCTCAAATGTGTCTGAAGGCAAAATTGGCCCAGAGCACCTCATGACGATGATCACATTCGATCGAGGAGGGGTGTGGCAACCTCTCGCTGCTCCGCTGTATGATGAAGATGGCAACAGGGTTAACTGTAGTATTGTAAGTTGAAAAAGTGCTGCTTTATCTCACCCTCCAACCAGGCTAATGACACCAACTTTCCTATATAAAAAAGAACTAATCCTCTAAATTATAATATGACGTAGGCTTGTGTTAGTTTTAAAATGTTTTCTTCTCATTTTCCCTTATTGCTGTTGATAAAAACCATAATGCTGACAAATTGAAACTTGTGTTTTAATGTGTGTGATAATTTTTATACTGTAGAAGATAAATATTGGATTCTGCACTCATGTTTCTCTCTTTCCTTGCGTGAACATGCTTCACTAAGTTCCACTTTGCTTATTTGGAATAGAGAACTTGCATAGTTTAAATTAGGAGGGATAACCAGCTCACCTACCTTGGTGATACTGGAGTAGAAATCGTAGACTCTGCTTTCTAGATCTGATGAAGCTGTCTGTGACAGTGAAAGCTTGTCCTTAAAAATGTGTTTGTGTTTTTAGTGTTTTTAGTGTTTTTAGTGTTTTATACCCACCTCGGTGGCGTAGTTGGCTAACACGCTTGTCGTGGAGCTCTACTGCTGAGGACGGGGAGATCAAGGTTCAAATCTCGGTGGGAGGGGTTCCTAAATGGTTTTCCACTCTCCCTCCACACAAATGTGGGTTCACTTCCTCTAATTCAACCTTCCCAATTCCTAATCCATTAGAGTAATTAGCGTAGAACCCGAAAGGGTAGTAAGACGCGGTGCTAAATATTATTATTATTTAGTATTTTATTTAAACCACTTTGTTTATGATGAATTATCTTTAAAAATCTGATTTCTTCCTTTCCTTGGTGAACACTTTACTAATTTAAACCACTTTTGTTTATTTTTAATCATCTGTTAAAATCACTTTTCTTCTCTAATAATATCGTTCATACATGGGCCTCACCCATGGAGCCTCGTAATTTAACATAAATGAACGCAATAAAATGAAATGACTCCTTCCTCATTTCACATATTGTCAATAAAATAGGGGGAGGGTGTTGAAGTAAGATTTAGATTTGCCGTGGGTGTAATGAGGATACTGTGCATGTGTGTTTCAGAAGGACGGCTGCTCATTGCACCTATCACAGAAGTTCACCCAGCTCTATCCGCTTTCTCGCTCAGTGCCTATTCTCTCCTCCCGCTCAGCACCAGGGGTCATCATGGCCACAGGGGTCCTAGGAAAGTCCCTCAAAGGACATCCTGGGGTTTTCCTCAGCACTGATGCTGGACTATCCTGGAGACAGGTGAGCAGCGAGCACACCTCACTACTCTACAGTTTGTTGTGATGATGTGATAAACATTTCCGCTGGAAAGAAATCTCTTGAGCTTCAATTCTCTCAATATCTCAATGCAACCCACACGGTTGGCTACGCTGTCAGTGTCCAGCTTACATTAGACTGTATTGCTTGTGACAGGAAGAGGGTGTTTGATTCTCAACCAGGTTTACATCCTTATATTTCTGTTCATCAACATTAGCTTAACTTCTTCTTCCAAAGTCTGTGATTACCTAATATCTCGATCAACAACTGGGAGTATGGATGTGGTATCAAAAAGAAAGTATTGATACAGTCTGATTTCAGTACGAAGAACAGTAGAAAATTTCTGGAAAAGTCACCAGATTTATAAAACGTATTCCTACGCCAAAACATATGTTTTGAAATATCAGCTGTCTGGCAGCTGTCACTTTTGACAAGCAAAGTTTTGAAACCAAGAAAACTTATAAAAAGAATAAATAACCATTTGAAACCAAGAAAACTTATAAAAAAGAGTAAATAACCATTTGAATTTTTTTCTAATTTTTTTCTAACTTATGCAAAAAAAATATATCAACATAAGATTTGATTTTATTTTTCATTTTATTTTAAAATTAAATTAGTGTTTAATGGCTATACAGTATGATATGTTGGATTTGTAAGAGCTTAACTTGACTTAATATATTGATAAGGTAATGGTTTTTATAATTTAATTTAATGTGCGTAAAAACATGTTAGCAACTATAAGAGTTATTTACTATCCCACCCCTGGACTAGAACCTTTAAAATGTATCATCTAGAGGTGTAGCCAGAACTTCTTCTGCATCGTCACTGGAGTTGGACTCATCTTCATTGTCATCATTGTCGTCGCCTAGGTTGATTATTAAAGGTGGGTGTCTGTCATTCACATCCATCCTCATCTCCCTTTCCCAATCTTCTTGAATAAGTTTCACACAGTGGTCCACGTGCTTACTCCAACTAAAACATTTATAACATAAAACAAACATTTAATAAGGGAGTAAGTGAGGGTGACTGCTAATTAGTATATATATGCAAGGAACCTGTGGCTTATCAAGGTTACTAATTAGCATGTCACCCTCTTAGAGCAACAAATCATGTGAAGTGAGGGAAGTTAATGAGTGGGAGCCAAGATAAACAATGTTATACAATAATTGGACCAACGCAAACATATTTAACATTTTCAAAACATATTCTCAACTAGACTTTCACTGTCTGAATGCCATTTAAAGCCCATAACTTTTAGCAACTTGTTTAATGAAGACTTGCTTCCGTTGAAATCTATTTCACTGTCTCTGATGGCCGATAAGATGGAATCCAATGACACATGCTTTCCTGAGAATTATCAATAAGTCATATGAATGTATATATTGCACTTTGACCCAAAAAAATTACATATAACAGCTGATAAAAGCATGTGCAATAATTTGTATAATACAATTTATACATCAATTATATTGAGGGACAAGCATTCAAAATAAAACCATTAGCTTATATTTGTCAATAAAGGCAAAAGGGAGAGCGGTCAAGATCCAAGTAAGAGTTTTGTAAATAATCACTAAAACCTACCTTGATGATACATTCTGTAGATAACTTGACGTATTGAATCTCTTGTAAAATCATCTACTGCTTTAGCTGAAACGCCAGGAATTGGTTTTCTGATTCTCTTCTTTCCAGGAGTCTCAACTTCTTCAATGTCTTTACCACAATAACTGAAATAAATTTTTAGGCAAGAGCTTACTTCACCAAGAATGTACACAGAAAAAAATAACCTTTAATATATTTTTTTAATAGAAGCGTGATTGGGTGGTAGGGGGAATGTGCTTAACAACCAATACATATAAGAAACTTTTTTTAGGAAATAACAAATGATATATAAACTAAATTATCACACCCGCATTCCCCTAAAAAACCAGCAAATTTTAAGGATTTAAAAAATTAAATTATCCACAGCCACACATAGGATTTTAAAAGTTCATAGACAAGTTTGGAGCAACATAATTTTTTATTCTGATAATCTAGTGAGATATCTTGTAAAGTGCTCTTATTAGGTTTCTGAGTAAAAGTACTGAGTAAAAGTACTGAGTTAAAGGCAAAACCAAAAAAGTCATACAAATAATAATTTTACACAATCAGCTGGTTATGTAGATTTAGGTGAGGCGTTGTCGTGTGCAATAAAATGTGCATGTAGGCTCATAATGAATAATCCACATTTGAAATGCTACCTGATTTGTAGATAAATTTACTATAAAATTGTATTTTATTGACTATAGGCCTAACCACGAGATAATATCACTATGTACCGTAGTCTATACACTAGCAAGTATAATTGCCTATATGTAATGAACGATCCATTTATCATTCAAACACTAATTTGATAATTGAGAGACATTTAGGCCCTATAATATTTTCATGTCAACGTTTGAGCCTACTATGACATGGTGTACACTTTCGTAAACACCAGTGTATTTGATATTTTATCACAAATTCAGCCAACTTTACTACGAGTATTTCATCTTCATTGTCATCTATATCAGCTAAATTCACTATTTATTAATCAAATAAACCTTCCTCCTTGCAATTGTTTATAAAGCATGAACACAAGAAAAAAGACACACAATAAATGCTATTCTTCGAGCTAAGATTCAATGAACTTGAGTTACTTGGAGGGTGAAATGCAGGGCTGTTCGAGTCATAAAAACCCCACTCAGATGTGCAGTTAAGTGCCATCTATGACCAGAACTTGGAACTAACAGTTCAAGGAATGCATAGCACAATATTCAACAGCATTGTGTGAATAATAGTGCTGCTAGGCAATGTTTAAGTTGTAATCACAGTATGTCTGCAGTAAATGTTTACGTACTATTCCCGTAGCCTTTTATAATGTATGTAACTACTTGAAACTATGTAAATAGGGAGAAAACCAGCCTATTTTGATACAAATTTAACCCTGTTCTTAACTATAACTTAACTGGTGGGAACTACGAGTCATAGACAAAATACTCCTTGCAAAAGTAGAATTATGTAAAAAAAAAATATTAAAAAAAATACTCACCGTCTCACACTACTCTCGCTGATTTGAAGCAATTCAGATGCTAATTTGATGATATTGCTCTTGAGTGGCAGGAACCCAGGTGTAAATTTAGGAGGATCGCGCTGTCTGTTGATGAGTTCTTCTCTCTTTTTCTTGTAGAGTCCTTCTACCAAGTTGATTTTATCTTCTTGTCTCTGGTGAGTGCAGACTTCTCTTCTTGATTTAGAACCACTAGGCTCTTCTGGTCTTCGATCTTGTTGGTTGGGTTTTGAGACTCATTTTCAGGGAAGAAAAAATTAGATTAATAAAACTTAGGCTAGACACAACCTATAGGCCTATCTATTCGACACAAGTACCTCTGTAACTAATATTTTTAAACAAAGTGACCTAGGCCTATTTTCTTAACTGAAGCTATTCTATTTCAAATGTTTTAATACAAAGTTTAACAATGAAAATAAGTTATGTTAATTTGAAAATATCTAAAGTAATAAACTTATCCTATAAATAACAAATTCGTCTTATTATATTTTGTATTAATAGGCCTACTATAATAACATCAAATCTCAGGACTTAGGCCTAGCCAATAGGTTAGTTAACACAACAATCTTAGGGTTCAGGTCACTTTTTTCTTGATAAACACGTAAAAATTGATAATCAAATACAATATTATATTATATCACTGCCACAAACACTTTTTAATTATTAATCATACACACGAATACAAAAGTTAAAAAAAGATTTATGTAAAGTAAACACTGTCGAATAAACTTTGCAGTTCTCTCACAATTCACACGTTTCAAAGTAGCCTAATTTTAAATCACCAAACTATCGGTATCAAAAAATAATCACTTTATATTTATTTATTTCGGTCTGATTTTTTATATAACTAACACGACACAAATTAAACCCGAAAACAAACACGCTTTTAATCTTTTGGCTAAAACGCGGTAGGTATTTTATTTCTTTAACTTATATAAAATCAAGTTAATAGTTTTAAATATTTAAAAAAATAAAGTTTTGGTTATTAGAATAACCGTTTGATAACTTTTAGATGATCTAAATGTATCTTATTTGCTTTAATTAAATTAACAAAGCCGAGCTTTATAAAAGGTAGTTATCATTAGTAAACAAAGATGGCTACCCGGCAAAGACTCTTTGTTCAGTTGATGACGCCAATACCCAACGCCATTAGTGCTCCCTCGCCGAGTATAAAAAATAAATAAATTTTATTCGAAATAAATAGTTTGTTTGCATGTTTTTTAAGGTTAACAAAATAATAATTTATTTTATGTTTTATAGTGATCGGTTCTAATAAGATAAACTTGGGTATATAATACATTTAATTTATAACTCTTAAACTGTTTTATCTCATGTTACCACAACGACGTAAATGAAATAAATACATTACAAGTCCCTATAATTAATAATATAAATAAACATTATTGATTAATCTATAATTAAATACTATAACGATTGTTCTTATTACGTTTTGGATTAAATGTATTTAATAATTGATTCTAACTAAGCTAATTTCTATAATGTCAAACTTTAGTTACTTATTTTCAATGTTGGTGAATTCTACTGTTCTTCCTATAAAAATTGGACTTTACTTTACTCATTAACCCTTAAACACTCAGCGAGCCGAAATACCGGCACACCAAGGTACTGCTAGAGAACACTCTCGTGGTCTATAATTCGGTGCCAGCTAAATTTTCCTGTGTAAGTTTATTTTTAATACCTAGGTGGCACCACACATTATTCAAAATGTTTAGGTTTATTTCATATTTTTTCCAACAGATAGCACCATTGGTATTAGAAAAATTATTTATTTTAAACAGTTAAAATATGTTATGCTCATTGTTTCCATCTGATGTGAATACGTTTTTAGTTCATAGTTTTTTTCCTTATTACTGATTTATATATAAAAAAAATCTATTATTTTTCTTACTAGTTTTCTTTTTATATATTATTTATATTTTTGTTGTTTTATTCAAAGTTTAATACTTTTAATTATCGTTTAGTTGAATTATTTTAGCTAGGCATTGGCTGGTCCAAGTTCTAGGCTAAATGACTTGGACATTTTAGACTATTTAGATACTATTGACAGTGACAGCAACAGCGACTTTGTGAATAAAAGTGATTCTGACATCACTAGTGACGACGATAATTTGCCACATCTTAGGAATCCCCTTTACATGATTTTACAAAATGTTATGTAGTTCAAAATCAAAATAAGCTACAACTACCAAAATAGTATACAATTTTACAGAAATAAATTCTCTTTCTTGCAGGATGACTGATAAATAAGAAAAACAAGGAAAACATCATTTTTAGCTCTGAATTATAAAATTTGGTTGAATTTTTCAAAATTTTGAATTTTCTTTGTCTAATAATTTATGTAATATTTTTTTATAAATCTTCAATATATATAGTATGGGTGATTTTTTTCATGCATATAAGCTACAAATATTTTTTTATTCAAAAATTTAAAATGCTTAGTGGTAAATATGTGAAAAGAGTGCAAAAAGGTTAAAAGTATCGGAAGAAAAATATTGATACTGTACTAGTATCAAAAGAAAAGTATTGATAACATTTAGTATAGTTATCGAAATTTTAATCTAAAATATTCTTCTTATCTAGTATTATATTTAAAAGAAGCTATAGGAAAGGTGTATAGAAACATATAACAGGGATGAACACATTATGACTTTTACAATGAAAAGAACACAGTTCAAACTTTACACTGCTACCATTGGACAAAGTGGTAATGATTGCCCCTTAAAGTGCGGCAGAAGGGAGTGCGAGTAATTTTACAATTTTTATAGCATTACATTTTTTGGCCAAAATAAATCAAATATTTCTCCAGTAGCAACATAGAGTTTAGTTTTCTGCACATGCTGATATCAACAGATTTTGAATATATATCAAGAGTGTCCTGGAATTTTGTCAAAACATTTTAAATAAAGAGAAAGTTTTGACAAAATTCCAGGACACTCTTGACATATATTCAAAATCTGTTGATATTAGCATGTGCAGAAAACTAAGCTCTATGTTGTTACTGGAGAAATATTTGATTTATTTTGGCCAAAGCATTTCAATTCTGTAAAAACACTTGCGCTCTCTTCTGCCTTAAAGAAATCGATCTCCACTGACCAATCCCCTGACCTAGGTTTTATTCTATCGGAACTCATCAGGGAGGAGTGTGAAATGTGCAACGCAACTCACTAAAAGAGGAAATCAAAATCTAGTAATAATAATTTAAACTTTTGCATCATAATTGTATTTTCATATTTATTTAAACACCAAAAATCATAATGATTTAACCATATTATAGTATACTTAGGTCTATCGCGTCTTTTGGGATTGGAACTTGGGAAGTATGATAGTTACTAGGACTATTGTATGGTGAATATTATAAAAAGTTTTACCGTACCATCTTTGAAAAAGGCTATGAAAATGTAGATGATGAAATTTTATTTAATAAAATATGATAGTATGGCAATATATTTTTACAATCTATATGGTACCCTTCTTTAACCATTAAAGTTGTTGGTAAAATAAAGTTATTAAAGATTACCTTAGCTGACATTCCTCTTCAGTGCAGTCACTGAGAAAAAGGAGTCTTTCCAATCTTTTTCCCAAAATCCTCTTCCTTGTTTTAGTTAAGCAAGTAAATATGGTTGGGCTTGCCGGTAGAGAGAAGGGAATATATATTTAATATACTAGAGCCGCTTCTTGCTTGTCATGCAGGAAATGAGTGAGAATTGAGAAATAGTGTCGTTTGTTCTTCCTCCACAGTCCACCCTAGTGAGTATGTTTAATCCCAGCATGAGGGAAGATAACAAAAAAGTTGTCTTTCGATACCGGAGTGTGATTACTAATATCAGTAAAAGTATCTGTGAAAAAATACCAGTATTGAAAAGAAAATATCGATACTAGTAAAGTACTGATACTTTTTTTTTCATCCCTAACTGGGAGTGGCAATTCATCACTGTTTTCCCATCCAATATTCAAGTTAATATATATCCATTCTTATTCTTAGATTAAGCTGTTATAGAAAACCTTTGTGTTAAAATCCATTAAAAAAACAATTCTCTACACATGATTATCAGCCCACATATTTGTTAAATTCAGTAAGTTTATCAATGCCCAAATATTCTCCAGTCTTTTTTAATCAGACAAATATTTTAGAATAAGTGCTATTAATACCACATAATTATTAATTTATGATGATGTTCTTATTTTATTTTATTCAGATTCTGAATGACTACTACTTCTTCAACTTTGGCGACCATGGGGGTGTTTTAGTGGCAGTTAAGTACTACAAGGCTCATGGGGAGACCCGCGACCTGCTCTATTCGACAGATGACGGGGAAACTTGGCAAACCTTTGAGTTCAGCCAGAACAATCTTCGCGTGTATGGGCTGATGACTGAGCCTGGGGAGAACACCACCATCTTCACCATGTTTGGCTCATTTGTTGGAGCACACCAATGGCTCATTCTTAAAGTCGACCTCCGCAATGCCTTCAGTAAGTTATTTTGCTGTATAGTAAAATATTTTGTTTGAATTTTAATAGTTTATTAGTAGAGACATGCAAAAGGAGAGGCTATTTTTAAGGGAAAAGTGGTGTTATTTTTTCAAAAAGTGATGAAATAAGCTGAAAGAAATGTTATTATTTACATAAATACAACTCGAATTAGTATTAATTACAAAAACTAGGATAAAACTGTCTACATTTTTTGTTATTGTTGTGTATTTAACTATTCATTAACATATTTGGAGAAAAATCAAATATAAAAACGCACAAAACATTTCACGTTGAGTAATATCAAACTCTATATCTCATTCTAAATATCATTACCTTCGTGTCTTACTAATAGCAATATTGAAATAATCGATTATAAACTTAGGTTTAGATCAAACAATAATAACATTGAAACATGTTGTCATAGAAGACTAAACTACTGATCAAATAAGGAGAAGAGAATAAAATTTAAGAAGATATAATTTTGCCAAATATGGCTGCCTGTGGGTCCATATTTATTAATGTCCTTGCTTGGACCTAGCATGAAATCTTTAAAGGCTGTAAACAGTGAATCTATCTATCGAAATTTAGGTATCATAATTTGTAAAAGTAGAAATCGCGATTTTAATGCTAGCATCTGATAAAAGAAAAGCTTAAATATCCTGAAAAACATACATTTTTCCTGTGATCCATTTTATACCGATAAAATAAGTAAAAGCTTATACTACTTGTATAAACATCAGCACTGGTATAGTGCTATCACCATTGTTACTGCTTTGAAAATTATATTGCATGATATGGTATTTGCCAGATTACAAAAAAATTGTGTTTATTTAGAACTAAAGCTTAAATTTGGGTTATTCGTGTGAAAACAGTAGAATTTGTGTAAAAATTTGGTTTATTGCAAAAGCGAATTTTACATCTCCCTACTTGTTTAAAAATGAGGTGGCCCAATGGCTAGATAATTTTATAATAAAGGAAAGTGATAAAACTAGTCTTAAGTTTTATCACATCTCCCTACTTATTAGTCTTTGAACTTGCACTAAAAATTTTACATAAATTAGCTAACATGCTTGCCAATCCGATTATATAATTATAAATATATACTTTTTTAATCATAGTAAAAACATTACTAGCCAAGATATTTAAAAAAAATAGGGTTTTACTTAACATTAATTTTTAAGCTTTGAAAATTTAAATAGCTTGAAATAGAATAAGTCACTGAAAAAAACGTAAAAAAAAGTCGATTATCACCGTCCAATCCCCCGACCTAGGTTTCATTCTATCGGAAGGAATGTGAAACACGCAAAACAACTTGCCAAAANGGGGGGGGGGGAGAAACTGAGTAAATAAAGTTTACAAAAAAACTAACTTTAGATTTTTCGCTAAAATTGGGTTATGCAAAGCAGCTGTTTAAGTGACCATAAACTTTAGCAGGGTTATAGTAAAATAAAGTCTAAAATAAATAAGACTTGGAATCAGAAATGGGGAGGGACTTAAAACTTGGTACTTCTGCATAAATATGAAGAGGTTGTGGTGGATTATTCTGATCTTCAAGATTTATTTCATCCCAATAGGAATCATAGGAATCACTCGTATTCACATTCGCCTATCAATGTCAGCTGCCACTCCTACTTGTTCCGATCTTTCCCTAGAATATAATTCCTGTTCTGTTTCGTTATTTACAAATTCAGAATCCCTGCTTTCATAATTACTAATAAATTGATCACTCTCGCTTGAGCTATCAATAAGTATTTTTGTGTCTTGAATCACAACCTACATTTTAATGGCCATGTTTACAATCGTGTTCAATGTATCAAAACTCTCAGTGCAAAGACAAATAAAAGTAGCTTGAACATACAAGAATGTAGTGGAAATAAAATCTACCCCATCTTTTGACTTAATACTGAATTAAGAGCTCAAAAACATGGGATTGCTGTGAGCGACGATGGCAATTTTAGCAGATATTTCACGCATCACTTAGAGTGACGATTAAACTCAGTTTTTTAAAAAAAATTTGTTTAAGACTGAATGAACATGATATTTATATGTGTATATTTTCAGTGCGTCTTACCGCTTGGGCTATCCTAATTTGAATTGCTTTAATTGTGTTGGGATTAAAAAGGAAGAATGTAGATTAAAAGAACACGCATTTGCTTAGAGGAGGACTAGATCACCGTTTGGTAAAAACTGCCTTCAAGATACTTAGTATAGATTCAAACATTGAGCTTCTCAATTCCCGTTACCGTCAAACCGTAAGAGAGGAGCCTAACATTTAGTAGTCTAATTACTACTACTTCCTGAGGAAGGTGCTTTAATAGTATCGAAATATTGAAGTGTGTGTAAATTTGTGTTAGTGTCTTTTCTTTTATTTGTGTTCTACTTTTTTCCTAATACTCTATCATTTTATTCATTACTAAATGAACATGAGGTTTATAATTACCTCTCACTGGCCAATTATAAATTATAAATAGATAGTGTTTAATAATTGCCTTAATTGACTCATGATTTGAGTTTTTGAATATGGTTCACTTTTACTCATTTGAGCTTTTTAGTAGATAATGATTCTCTAGCCTCATGAAAATGTTGGTCTGGTTTTATACGCATCTACTAAAAAAACTATTATAAACTCAAAGGATTGACACATTAATTATGTTTGCACACTTAACTAAAATTATTGTTACCTTAGAAACCTTTCTCTTGTTTTTTGTTTAAATCTTTTGTGAATTTGTGGTCTCTTTCACTCCTTTTTGAAAATTACTACCAATAGAAAGAAACTTTGGTCAATATACTGTTTGGTTTTCCAGCTTATGTTTGCACCAAAGACGACTACAAATTCTGGTCGCCGAGTGCAGTTTCAGGACCACGCATGCCATGCCTCTTGGGTCGTAAGGAAACTTACGAGCGTCGTGTTCCACACTCAAACTGTTACAATGGCCGCGACTATGACCGACCTGTGAAACTTGAAGTGTGTGAATGTGAATTGGAGGATTTTGAGTGGTGAGTTATTGTTGTCTATGCTAAATATCACCTTTATTTATTAGTCTCAATAGCTTAACTTTATTTTGGATAAGTTCTAGACATCTTTCTTCCCATTACCCATGGGAGTAGACATAGGGAACTGTTCCCTATGATAAGAAAATGGTCCCAAGGCCAACTTATGGAACTCTTCTGTTTACTTCAAAAACTACAGTTTTTTTTGCTCTAAAATTTATTTTTTCAGACCATTTTAGATTCAGAAATCGAATTAGGTGAGGAAAGTGATACAAATGGTGGTGTGGACAGTGTCACATCTGATTCAAGCAGCAAAGAAGATGGAATAGAATTAGACCAAGGTTATAAGCTAATCATGCACTAATGAACTATTAAAGTTGTTTTGTGTCAGTATGTGACATTTTAAAAAGTATTTAATTACATTTTAAATAAAATAATAGATTCAAATAAAAGTAAAAGCCAGAAAACATTTGTTTTGAAACACTGCGAAAATAGCCTATCTTTACACACATTTAATTCCTACCACTATTTACAATTATTTGGAAAAAAAATTTAAACTTTAATGGGTCGAGTAAACACATTTAATAGTTATCATAAAAGGGAATTCGTCACCCGAGAATGCAAGTGTTCTATCACCAAAATTATTAAATTTTAGATATTTGGTGTTTACGTTTATTTAGAATGCATATAATTCACCTGCGGAGAAATTGAGAGTACTATATAATTACTTAAGAAGATACAAACTCAAGCTTTCATCTACTAACATTGGTTTTATATACAAGGTCAAACTTCAATGGTCTTGTACACAAAAGAGGGAAAATTGGACATAGAACACTTGCATTCTCTAGTGACGAATTTTCTTCTATCATTCTTCCCCAGATCCTGTGGACCTTGCTACAGGCGGTCATATTTGGCAAAATTATATCTTCTCTATTTTTATTCCATTCTCCTTATTTAGTAGTAGTTTCGTCTTCTATGACAACATTTTTCGGTGTTATCATAGTTTGGTCTACATTTCCAGGGTGGCTACATATAGGGAAAACCAGGAAAAGTCAGGGAATTAACTTAAAATTACTGACAGGTCAGGGAATTTATAGACTGCAATAGATACAAAATGCAAATGCCTAGAGATGGTGTTCTAACATGAGTTGTTTACTGTATTGGCGCAAATATTCCTACAAAGATCTATTTTGTAGCAAGCCATCCAGTGAGCCCGTCTAATAATAGACTGAAGTCGGAACTGAACAAAGAAAGGGTGAGTGTAACTAGCGGGTGTAGGCAGAACTGATCTGTGAGCGAAAGAGAAATAGGGATGGTTCTTGACCTTGATAATTTGATGACATCACTCATACGAACATGGTAGAATCTAGAATTAGATATTCAAGTCTTTGTCATACGCTGAGCAAGTACTGCAATAACAACTCGTTTAATACATCTTACGCATGCGCAAGTATTGTTAAATACATTATATTAATTCCAATTTTAAAACCACTTTTCCTGGATTACCTAACTAATAACAATTATTTTAGTTCAAAAGAGGACGTAAAAACTAATACAATTTAATTTAATTTTTACTAGATTTTTGTTAAAATGTTAACATGACTGAAAAAACAGTTTGACGAAGTGATATACCATTTACTTCATTTCTAATCGTAACGACGCAGTTTTTAAAAGTGATAATGTTCCTTAGTTCGTGCTGTGCTGCCTTACCTTCCATTTTCACTAATTCTTTCACTGAGGCATTCAAATCAAACCCTTTGAATTAGAAGTTATACCTTTGTTCAGTTTTTAGGCGTGTGTGTGTGTGTGTACTGAAGATATTTGATATTGATTAAAATCCGGACAATGTCGAAATATAAAAAAAAACATGTTTCAATGAATTGTGGTTATTAGATTCGTAGAGCAGATTATGTACATTATAGTGGCAGTGAACTCTATCCTAAAAAGTTCTGAAAAGTTCTGTGCAGTTAGGTGGTTGCAAAATATAAAAGTTGCTGAGCGAGTGGAAACTATTCTCCCCAATGTAGTCACATATGTAAATGAATCCATTGCAGCAAAGAAAGCACCCAATTGTTGAAGCTTTCATATCATCTCGACTTCTGTGAAAGACAAGCTACTTGCACCTAAACTAGCTTTTTTCAGTCTGTTGCAATCATGGTAGAACCATTTCTCATTCAATTTCAATCAGATGCTCCTCTTGCACCCTTCTTGTATGAGGCTTTAATTTCTCTTATGAAATCTCTAATGAAGAGATAAGCTGGATGCTGCTAGATCATTGCTTGAGTTAGGCATTTTCAACGAAACCAACCTTTTAAATGCAAAGTATGTGGATCTTGGATATGCAACCAGAGAGGCCATTAGAAAAACTAAAGGTGTATCAGAAAAGGAAATTCTGCTCTTTAGACAAGATTGTAAGACATGTCTACAGAAGCTATGTGCAAAGCTTCTTGAGCGTTCCCCTCTTAAATACAAACTATCCAAAGCCATATCGTTCTTGGACCCTGCAGTAGCTGTGCTCAAGTCGACACATAGCGAGCGACTGAAGTCTACTTTGGAGATAGTGTTAGCAAACAATTGGATCACTGGCGTTGCAGCTGACCTTGTGGATCGCCAGTTCAATAGTGTGTGTAGCCAACCAGATTTTTTGGAAAAAATGAACACATTATGGATGAGTATTATTCCAAGTAATGATGACAACCAGAAGTTGGTATCATTTCTCAGATTGATTCTTATTCGTTCTCATGGGAATGCCAGTTTGGAAAGAGGTTTTTCGATAAATCGAGAATGTATTGTGGAAAACCTAAATTAAGCTTCTCTCATTGCACAAAGGCAGATTTATGATTCAGTTAAAGTAATTGGTGGGATAGAGAAGGTAGATATTACCAAGTCTTTGATTCATTCTGTCCGCAATGCTCGTTCAAGATATAAGGATAGTTTAGAACAAAAAATGAAGGACAAACAGATTGGAGAGAAACAAGAGGGAGATCGGAAGCGGGCAGCAGTATTGCAAAAAGAACTCCAAGCTAAAAAACAGAAAATCTTGTCAGAGGCACAAAAACAAGCCGATATTTTACAAGAAGAAATAGAATCTTTGAAGAAGAAATAGATGCAATTTCACAAATCTGTCAGTTTTTACAAAACAACTACTAAAGTGCACACTTAATTAAACGTGATTTTATTTTTGGTGTTTTGTTAAACAATGGTGACAAAGTTCTAGCTAATGACTTTCTGTTTTATATTTGTTTGTTCTAATACAATATTTGCACAGCATCACAAATAGTATCTAATACATTTAAAACTGAAAAAGTCATTAAATTGTTTATTGTGTTTATGCCTCATATATTTTAAAGTTAACCTAGGCCAAGGTAGCCTATTTGATTAATGTAATAATCACCATTCATCGAGGTGAACTGGGGAAAAGTTATTTTCACATTCTCTATTTGCCTGTTTTTATACAATATTTTCACAGTGTCACAAATAATATCTAAAACCTTTAAAACTAAAAAAACTTGTTAAATTGTTATGTTTAAGTTTGGAATTTTTTAAAAGATAGGCCTTTGTGATTGATGTAATAGATGTAAAAATCGCCATTTATCTAGATGAAGTGGGGAAACGGAAGTCAAGGAAATTTGGACAAAAATTTCTGGAAAACCTGAAAAAGTCAAGGAATTTTATAATAGAAGTTCTGTAGCCACCCTTATTTCCTTTTACTGAAGGGGCACAAAGCATTATTTGTGACCTTTTATATGTAATTTGTATTTGTGAAATTTAAATGTATTCATCTTTAAAAATTAAAGGAAGAAAGGACAAGACCTGTACAATTTCCAGGACCAGTCTAGTTATTTAAATATTTTGTTGAATTCCTGGGTTTTTTCCCCCATCTCTAATCAGCATCTAACTTTTGTTCCTTGACAGTGATTTTGGCTTTGTACATAATATGGTCCTGCACACATGTATTCGAAACAAGTCTTCGTTGTATGACCCGTATGCTATACCCTCGTCTTGCAAGCCTGGCAACTTCTACAACCGGACCAAAGGCTACCGAAAGATCCCCGGTGATGCGTGTGAAGGAGGTAATGACCAACTGTATCTCCCAGCCCGCTTGCCGTGCCCATACAAGTAAGCTGTAGTTCTTACAAGGAAATAATGTTAGATAAGAATGCTGGTATAGAATGAATCTAGATTAATACATAATTACCCGCCTCGGCGTAGTTGGCTGACGCGCTTGTCGTGTTGAGCTCTGCTGCTGAGGATGGAGAGATCGAGGTTCGAATCTCGGTCGGGTGAACTGGGGGTGGTTTTCCACTTTTCCTCCACGCAAATGCGGGTTCACTTCCTCTAATTCAACCTTCCCAATTTCTAACCCATTAGAGTAATTAGTACTTAAAGCGTATAACCTGAACGGGTAGTAAGAAGCGGTGCTAAATATTATTAGTACATAATTATATGATTTTCTATATCTTTATAGAATTGAATATTGAAAAGAGGATAGAAGGACAAGGCCTTCACACAAAAAAACTGTAGGCCTCAAAGTTCAGAATTAAAACACGAAACACATAATTATGAAATTTCCTGTGTACATCAGCCCCCTTCTTCAGCAAAAGAGAAGAAAACACAGGCTTCTGAAGAAGGGGGCTGATGTACACCGAAAATTTCATAATTATATGTTTTGTGTTTTAATTCTGAACTTTGAGGCCTACAGTTTTCTGGTGTGTAGGCCTCGCCCATGTATTCTCTATTTTCAATGTTTAATTTAAAAGTCCTATAGCACCATATTTCCTTTGTTTCCATATCTCTAAAATATATTGATCTTAAGACTAAGTAAATTAAAGTTATGGCATTCAAACAAAACAGAAATATCCAGGGCTAATTTTTTATTTGACCACTGTTAGTTCTTTTTCCATTTCAGTTTAGTGCTGGCACCTGCTTTGCTGGCTCCATGGTCTTGCATTAGAATAGACTGCCGATGATGGGGAGATGGAGGTTCGAATATCGGTCGAGTGTACAGAGTTGTTTTTACAAATTGGGTTTTCACTCTCTCTCCATGGAAATGCGGGTGCACTTCCTATAATGTAACCTTACTCATCCCTAAAACCTTAAGTGTAACTAGTACATAACCGGAATGGGTAGAAAGAGGTGGTGCAAAAAAAAGTTTACTGCTGGCAAATTGTAAATGCACTAAACATGCATGATCTTTATGTTCTTGTGATCTCGATCAAATCAAACATGCTCACTTCAAGCTTTTTTTTTTTTACCAAATGCACTTTTTAGGGTGGTTTTTCATAAATAATTAGATAATAAACTTTTAATGTGACCTAGGATGCATGAATTCTTTTTATTAAAATGATAAATGTTGAAGTCAAAATAGAGAATCAAAAAATCAAGGTTAAAATTTAAGAATATGACTTGAGAAAAATAGAAATTGTGACATCAAATAGTTAAAATTATGAAGTATATTAGAACCTCATTAATCCGAACTAATTGGCATCGAAAATTTGGACTAAGTGGGAAAATATGGAATGGTTGATGGAAAGAGCATATTATCACATCTTTTCAATTACAATTGAATGAGTTTTATAAAAATATACATTTAGTTAACTTATGTATAACAGATAGTAAATATGTAGTTTTTAGGGGTGTGCGAAGGCCACTTTTTAAATGCGAAGCGAATCTAAGCTTAGCTTGAAACTTGCGAAGAAAAGTCAAAGTCGAAGCTACCTAGGATTTTTGTTGTCATTTAACATTACTTTTAATTTTTAAATCAAACCGTATGTACATTTAGGTCAAAAGAAAGGCGCACAGAAAAGTCAAAGCACACTATATTCATATGCTGACATGTCTGAATTTATTTATGTTTAAGAAAACAAAATAATCACAACCTAAATTATATTATTGCACTTGCATGAGTAATTATTTTGTTTTAAGCTTTATAAAAACAAATACAATCATAATAGGCATCTAATAAGAAACTCTTTAAAATACCCACATATAAAAAATTATCACACACACATAAGAATTGGAAAAAAAAATTGAGTAATAAATTTGGCCAAATTTACAAATTAGGAGAGAAGAGACGTAAGTCTAATTTAAGGACACCTTTCATTTTTATCTTAGTATCCGCAAAGAGTTTTGGTATATGTTTGGTTGAAAAAGTCAGACATGGAATTTCGTATCGAGGCGCAATGTTAGGATTAGCCATAAACTCCACAAATCCTGATTCTTCAACAAAAGTATAAGGAATTATGCTCGGATTTGTGGACTATTAGGGTTCTATCTCACCGAATTTTACTGTATTTGTGTTGGTTTCTAAACGGTAGACCTTCAATTGATCAAGCTGCGTGTCCATGATTTGAATATTTATTCAGATTTAACTGTAGTACCATAATTAACTTGAAGTACCTACCATTCCACTTGATCACCAGGTTCTAAACTAAATGCTAGTAGACTTTTTCTACATACCCTAATCCATATTGCCTATAATAAGGTAATTTTGACCATAAAATTTGTATTGCACTATTTTAACAAGAGTATGATTATAAACTATACATAGTAACTCATTGATTTCAAATAATTACAGTTAAGTTATAAGGGGTCAAACTTGCTATTTTATGTTTTTCATGTTCCATTGTTAAGGTAATCAATGTATGGGGCTGAAATTTAGTTTAAGTAGACATTCTTATGAGGTGTACACATTAAAATATTTATAATATTAATAATATTGGTACTTCATTCAATAATAATAATAATAATTATTATTATTATTATTAGCACCGCGTCTTGCTACCTGTTTGGGTTATACGCACTTAGGCTAATGTGTAATGGTAGGGTGATTGTGAGATGAAATGGAGGACCTGCAGTTTAACGTGGAATCCGAACCACGGTGAAGGCCTGGCATTCCACACATTTACAAGTTGTGATTAATACATGTCTTTAAAAAAAAGTTGTGATTTAAACATGTTTTGTCTGAGATGAAGGAAGGGTTTGGGAATTAGCTAAATCTGTGCCGGGACCGAGGATTGAACCCCGGACCCCTAGCACAGAAGTATGACACCTTACCCGTAGATTACCAGGTCACCCATTTGAATATTAAAACAAATGAAAAGTGGTACCAAATGGCCATATTAATTTGAAATATTTAAGATATTAATATGCAAGAAACATAAAATATTAAGTTTGATGCCTAATAACTTGTGAACTTTAATGTTGATGGTTGAATGACCTTCAGTCTTTAATCTCTGTTGTGTTAGTTATTCATTACTAAATAAAGTTTGGCTATGATTATGATTGTGATGCATTGTGTTCTTAAGATGACAAACTTCCTATGAAAGTTTGATTCAAAATCAATAAATAACGGTATACAGCGAAACCTTCCTTAAACGGACCCTCTATTAAGTGGAAAGGTGTCTTAAACGGAAATAGTTTACGGTCCCACGACTTTAAGGCTGAAAAACATGCTAAATTACTTGGATTAAATGGAAACCGTCTAACGCTGCAACTAAATTCAAAATAAGCCTTTATAACGAGAATTTCCAATGTTCTGGTGGACATCGTTTGGAAAAATTTTTGAGATCCTAAACATTCTACAGAATTTTGTTTTCTCTAACTTCCTTTAAGTTCCTGATGCACATGCCAGTGAAAAAACATGCTAGTAGCGAGTACTTAGCATACCAGAAGGCCCGAATAAACGCTAGCTAGTGGCATGCTTGTTACTAGTACTAATGTGCTATTTGCCAGTAGCACGACCTCTGTCTGTGTTCTCAGCTGCCTGAGATGGAAGCTGCGGAAATTGGAAACAAACTAAACAGTGTTTTAACAGAATTAGTGAACACACATAAAACTAAACTTTTAAATTTTATCTGACGAATAAAAGAAAGGAGAAGAAAGACAGATTTGGGATAAAAATTGAATAGGCAGACATCTGATTCATGGAGCTTCCAATTGTCTACTGAAAGAAATGTAACAAGAAGATGTAAGCGGCTACAAAAATCATCTTCGAATGACACCAGAGAAGTTTGATGTGCTTCTTTCTAAGCTTGAAACTAATATCCAGAAAAGGGACACACACATATACAATGCTATACCAGCACGAACAAAATTGGAGATAACTTTGAGATATTTAGCCACTGGTGGCTCATATGCTCCATTGGAGGTGCTATACAGGGTGGCAAGGTCTACAATATCACAATCCATACAGGAAGTGTGTGCTGCAATAGCTAAGCTACTTCCTTAAAAGATTTTATCAGGGTAAGCTTTTTATAACTATAAAGTTCTACATGTTGTAGAAACTTTTTTTAGTAAGAAAAGCATTAAAGGTTTTACAATAAAGTAAAAATTAGTTTTACAAGTTTCTTTAGGAGTAATTTCAAGCTTTTGACATAATATTGTTGCCATCGACATTTTCTGCTACAGTAAGTAGCAAATTTTAAGGTTCTTGTATTGTTTCTACATAACTATCATTGCCAGTTACCTGATCAGGTTGAAAGGGGGAGCTTGAGTGTGATGAGAAATGTGACGGTGTTAGTTGAACACTATAGCCTCTATCTAGAATCCTTGCCTGAGTCAATTCGTTTTGAATATCACCCCCGCAATCGCAATTATTTTTCCAGCGGAAGCTTCCGCGACACTTGGTGCAAAGTAAGGAAATTCATCTTCATTGGATCTTGGTGTATTAATTGCTGTAGATATGTTTTCAAGTCTATGTAAGGTATTTGCCATATCTCTCTTGAGTGAAATCATCGTTTGCACGTGTTTTTTTTTTAAAGGTCTGTCCATCAGTGTGTTGATGACGGGTTTTATTGATGTTGAGTCTGTTTGCTGTCCTTCAACATATTGTTGATTGAGCTCTCCCGAAAGTGGATGCTGAGATGTCCCTGAGTGTTGAGTTGGTTTTTCTGTGACTGTCTACTGAGATGTCACTGACGATTGCGTGTATTCACCTGAAGTTCTCTGTGTAAAAAGTAAAATAATATAAATAATGCTTAGTCAGTTCTAGTTAATACAGATCATCCAATCCTGTCAGTTTGTATATCAATTTCCTTGTAGTGACTTGCCATTTTATACTTAAATCTTCACACTTTAATTGCCACTTATAACCTGTCAGAAAAAAATAATCTAAAACCGACTAATGAAACTCTTCATGGAGACTTCTATGCAATCGGTTGATATTTTTTTTCACATACTATCAAGAAATGAGTGGAAGAAAATTGAACATGGATTTAACACTCAATGTAACTTTCCTGGATGTATTGGAGCCATTGATGGTAAGCATGTAGCTTTGAAAGCCCCTGATGATACTTCAGATTATTTCAACTACAAGGGAGCAATCAGCATCGTACTTATGACCTTAGTAGATGATTACTATTTCAAATATGTTGATATTGGTTGCAATGGCAGAGCGTCGGATGGAGGAATATTTGCAAAATCAAGTTTGGGACAAGACTTACAAAGCAATGCACTGCATATTCCCAATAACACAGTTATTGTTGGTGACGCTGCGTTCCCTTTGAAGCCGTATTCAGCAAATGCAAAGTATTTTAAAAAAATTCAAGAGCAAGGCGGATAGTCGGAAACGCATTTGGAATTCTAGTATCTAGATTCAGAATATTTGAAAGGACCAGAAAATGTGGATTTGATTGTTTTGGCAGCTTGTTCATTACACACTGGCTGAGAAAAACTTTGGATACATATATGACACAAAGATAAGTTTATTTTGAGGATAGACACTTGGGCCTAATACATCCCGGTTCAGGGAGGTCGCAATCAATATTAAATAATTTAAATTCATCCAGTAATAATCATGCTTCAAGAGTACCATTGGAAATTAAAAACAACTACACCAACCTTTTTGTTGACGCAGAAGCGGTGTCATGCCAAGATCTCATGATAAATATAATTGGATAAATACATATCAGAATGATAACTACATTTAAGACACAACATGTAATGAAGAGACGTGTAATTTTTATAAGAGATAAACTGTACTTACTATCTGTGTTGATATTGTTTCTCTGGTTTCACCGAATCGCCCAAGAATGAGTGCATTTCCTTGAACCATGATACTGAGGGTTTGTATATACCCAGTGAACTAGCCCCTGATTGCATTGAATCCTTTATTTTTCAAATCCTGTTGATTGGTAGATCACAAATTTTTTTATTTTATTTTCAACAGATCTTATTGTAAAGTGTTCATCTTGCATATCTTCCAGTAACTTGTGATTAGCATTTCCTTTTGCAATTTGTTTTTGTACAGTGGAGACGCTGTATTCCACAAACACTGATAACCACGATAAAGTATTACAAATTTTACAATCTTTTCATCTCCCCATAGAGCCATTTTGAAATAAAAGTTAATAAAGAGAGAGAAACAACTTCCCGAGAAAACAAAAAATAATTTCCAGAGAAGATTTAAAACTTCTTAAAACTCAAGCGAACGAAACAATTCCTTGCACTAACATTCTAGCTACTAGCAGAGCATGCTGGGACATGCCAGCCACTTGCACTCCTTTCTACACCCCCATTCCTCTTCGCGTGCCAATAGAACACCATGCCAAGATAAATGGTGCAAGCTACTAGCAGCGGTGCATCACACATGCCACTGTGTAAGGTCGGGGCTTTAGGCCCTTAGCTCTCGGCCATTGTTTATTTTGTTAATTTAATACCATTCTTAAAATCACTAAATTCACTATGGATGTAACAGGCTCGCAAGTGCCCAGTATTTATAATATTCAAAGACATTTAATAACATTTTATATATATCGTTTTACAAAATCCCCTCTTAAGTTTGTTAGAAATCATGTTAACACTAAAGATACTGAGAGTACTAAACTTATAGAACATTGTTTTCCAAATAAATTAGGTCTATTTTAATAAATAGACCTCAACATTTTGAGTGTATTATTCTTTTTAGGCCTAATTTAACCTCTATATTACTATCAAATGTTTAATTATAAGAAAGTATGGGCTTTAATGTTAATTATAAGTTGTCCGAATCATAACAAAAGCTGAAAGCAATATATGTCTTAAATTTCAATTCATTGACTTTAATTTTAGGTCTTTAACTTGTAAATTTAATAGTTTTCATTCTTGTAAAGTCTTTGTTGGGATCTTAACATCATCTAAATGTATTACTTTTACCTTTCATTTTAAGCATCATGCTGATTTATTTTATCTGTATCTGGAAGATGTGAGATACACGTGTGACTTACACATGTGGCCTCACAGTGGAAAGGGGAGGTTTGGCGGGAAAAGCTAGCCAACCAGCACATCCGATTTTAGTGTCTCTGTTTGATAATATGTGGAAGGGAAGCGTAAGCAACGGGACACTTGCCGGCTAGCTCATGAGATATTAAAAGGTATGAATAGTCGTTCTATATGTCTTGTCTTTAGGATGTTGAGAGATGGGTGGAAAAAAAGGGAAACCACCATTTGGATAATTTACCACAAATATAACTATACTATGTCTCTCTTCAAGCACTAACTTTCTTCTTCTTATCATCATGTAACACTGGTGGTTTCAATTTTAACAAAATTTATACTAACTTTTCTCTAAAATAAAACTTCAGAATCAACATCATAAATATCAATTTCTGTAATCAACTATGTTCTCCACCCTCACCATTATTTAATTAACCCCGAGAAGCTCTACTGAACCCATTGGCTGATGCGGACAATATATAAAGAAAAAGATGGAGAGGAGGAGACTGGAGAAGTTCGACTGATTAGAAATGGCGACCAACTGTGGTGCCGATGATTCGATATATGACTGGTATGCTAGTTGCCAGCTACTAGCATGTGTATCTCTGTTCTTCTCAGTTTTTGTGCTAATGACTTGACATTCTTCTTTGAAATTCAGCTTTTAACGGTACAGCCACTACCTGTATTGAAATTCAATTGTTTGTCCCTTCTGGAAATTTTACTCAACTCTAAGCTTACATTTTTTACTTTAGTCTGGCAGTTGTCATTATGGCTTCAAATATAAGAGTTGTGCTTGATCTAAACATGAGAGTAAAAGTTATTCATGCGAGTGAGCGAGATAAAATTATTTGTCAAGTAGATCATGAAGATGCTTAGCGTCAGTAAAACTCAACTGTACACAATTCTAAAGAAGAAAACGAAAATTTTTAAGATCTGGGAAAACTGTGCTAAATAAAATAGAACTTAAGAAAACTGCAAACGAAGACATTAATGAAATAGTGTGGAGTGGTTTGTCAGGGTTAGGGCGAAAAATCACCGGTTGTTGGGTCCAATGGTACAGGAATACGCTAAAAAGTTCACTCAAAAACTGGGGAAATCTGAATTCAAAGCATCTAACGGATGGTTGGAGAGTTTTCGCAAAAGACATTAGATAGTTTTTAACAAACTTTGTGGTGAATTGAGTGATGTAAAACGTGAAACCATTGAAGAGTGGGTTGCTAAACTTCCCTCCATAAGCGAGGGATATGAACCTGAAAACATAGCAAATGGGACAAGACTGGACTGTTCTTCCATGCACCACCGAATACATTTTTGTGTTAGAAAGGTAAAAAAATGTTCGAGAGGAAAATTGAGCAAAGAAAGATTGACGGTTTTTCTATGTGATTTTATGTCAGGTGGAATGGAGACATCCTTAGTTAATGGTAAGGCAGCAAAGCCATGATGCTTCAGAAACATGGACATACGGGAACTTCTCGTTGGGTTGAGATCCAACAAAAAGGCGTGCATGCCATCACATATCGTGGAGGAATGGTTAACAGCTTTTAATGGCAGAATGAAAAAGCAAAACTGGCATGTTTTGTTGTTTTTTTGGATAACGCATAATGCCACCCCCACATTGAACATTCCAACGTGTGACTTACTTGGTTCCTTCAAGTCACCACATGTCTTTCTCAACCAATGGATCAAGGCACCATTCAGAGAATGTTAAACTGCACTATCATAAATTATTAATGCAATCTTGGCTCACCAATATGAATTCTACATCATCCATCTATGAGCTTGTAAAAACCGTCTCGGTTCTAAATGCGGTTATTTGGATAAGTTAGGTGTTGCCAAAAACCGTAACAAAGTGTTACCGCTAGTTTAGAAATTGAGGATGACCAGCAGGACTTACAAAACTGCATGAATGAAGCTGCTTTCAATAACGGCAATGCTGAAGAGTGCATCAACATAGACAATAATTTGCAAACTGAACCAGACACAACGGATATTAATGCCTTAGTTGAGAATTTTAAAAGTTGGAAAAGAGAAAAAGGAAAAAGACATTTTGTTGGAAGAAGAAAAGTGTATCGTGAAGACTTATCAAGATGGTGCCAAAAGTTAAAAGGAACTGCAGAAATTTGCCCTACAATGGAATGATTCTGATATGCTTAGTGTTATTTCTCAGGCTAAAGTGTTTGTGGAAAGTCAAGCAGACAATAGAGTAAACTGTGCATAATACCCTGCTTGGTTACTGGAAAAATAAAGACAAAGGGAGCAATGTTTTTCTGTTAGGTGTAATGTTTCCATATGTTCATTTATATTGTGAATAATGAGTGCTGTTTGTAAATGAGTACGGTATTTTATTTGATGATTTTTATCCCAATTACATGCATATCCCTGCTTTAATTCATATAGTAAACTTTCATTAAACGTAAACCTGGCTTTAGCGGAAAGATACCTTGGACCCTTGAGATTCTATTTAAGGCAGGATTCACTGTATTGCCAAACTAGGTTGATCATAAAATGAATTCAAAATTTGCACCTTTAACTAAACTGGTGATTTTATAAACTAAGCCCCATTTTGTTAGTAAAAGCTTTAAATTCTAATTTGTTAAAAATACATAATCTTGATTCAACTTTGCGATTACCTTTTATATAGTATTTTAAACATAGTTTATGTAATCATGAGCTCAGATCAAGTTTGTTGCTATGGACCTCACTAAAAGCTCATTGTCAAAATTACTTTTTTTTCTTGACCTTATATATATTTAAAACAGCAGTTGTGAATAATCTATGCAGGGTCCACACAATAGCCATAGTGATAAAATTTTGATTATTTGATGTTGTTTGTATAAAAATCAGTTTTAATTTAAATATACCTGTAGGCATGCAAATTCCACACTTTTTTTTTAATTTGAAGCAAACTCACATTGAATATATGAAATATTCTTGAAGCCGAATCACAGTTCAAATATTTTTTTAAGCTTTTTTATAATTGATTTTTTAGCACCTTGTCTCAAAACATGTTCGAGCTATATGCTGAACAAATATATTGTGGTTATTTATGCATAACTTTATGCACTAAAATTACTTTGAATTGTTTTATCATACAATTGTTTGTAATATTCCATTTTATTCTGTAAATTAAGTTATCACAACTTAAAAGTCAATACTTTTATTTTGTTTATATATATATATATATATATATTAATATTAATTAGTTATTTATTTAAATGTTAGCTGTCAATATTTTCACTGACCAAGTTTTGTAATTGTTGACGCTTCAATTTGTTTTGAAGCAAAGTTAAAGCTGACGTTTTTTTCATATCCAAGTCGAAGTTTTGAAATTTCACACACTCTTAAATTCAAACGATAATTTAGCTCTTTCTTAATTCTGTTTAATTCATTGTAACACACACTATATTTACTCTAGTTTCAAGCCCCCACCACTGTATACTTTGTAAGTGTACAAATAAAAGAAAGTATATTCTCTAGGGAGAAGAAAGAGTTTCTCATTGTGGCTCAGCGACAGAGGATCATCCGTGTGGATTTGGAGGATCCTAAGCTAGAGATTCTCCCTATCAGCCAGAACCTGCAGAATGTCATTGCAATCGAATTTGACATGAGGAACAACTGTGTATACTGGGCAGACATTGTTAACGACACGATATCGGTGAGCAGCAGGATCATCACATTGTCATCTAGCTCAGAGTGAAATAGTTTTATAGTAAACTTTAACTGAATTGTTTGTACACAAATAAATTAGATGGCAACTACAAACAAAGCTTTTAAGCTTAGTTAATTCTATTCAATTATACATGATTTCATTAAAAAGATCCCTCAATATTTCCTGTTTTGAGTAAAAAAATCAATATAACTTGTACAGCCTTTCTATATTTAGTTTAAAATCCAGATTTGTTTGATCATACCTTTTTTTTCCTCAAAAAATTCTTAAAAATTGATGTTATTGTATGTTTTATGAAACAACTTCATAAATTTAGCCTTGAATACTAAATACAAAGTTACTCAATATTACTCAAATATTTTGTTTTCATTTAAATTCGATCCATACTCGACTGACTCTTAAGTAATAAAATTGCCACTTATAAACCTCTAAGTAAATATATGTGTGTTTTTAGCGCCAGTGCTTGTCAGATGGATCTCAAGGGGCAGAAATCCTAGTGAAGACAAACCTTGATTCTATTGAGGGGATGGCATTGGACTGGGTTTCAAACACGCTCTACTTTGTTGATGGTATGCGAACCAAGATTGAGGTGGTCCGCACCGATATCCATTATGAGGGGCGCATGAGGAGAACCATTCTTGACTCCAGGAACCTGAAGAAACCCCGTGGTATTGCTGTGCATCCCATGGAAGGGTGAGTAAATAAATACAAAAAATATAATTCATATTATTATATTGGCAGTATTTTAAATTTGGAACAATGTTCCGTTTTTTCAATTGGTAAAGCAATATTGTGACTCATTTATTTGCTCTTATTCCTCTTAGCTCTGCATTCTTTATGTGATATGTATAATATTATCAAGTGCTTAGTAGTGGCCAAAAAATATATGAACGGTGTCTAAAACACGGTTGGGTCCCAGTTCATTGGCCTAGGAGCTTAGACAAATGCGGCAGCGTACACACTGTAGGCAGAGGGTACCACTTTTGAAACAGGTTTACCTGAGTGCTTAAAAACTTAGGGAATGGCAGATTTATCAAGTCGGCTGAAGTTAAAAAGATTTTAGAAAAGTAAAAGTTTGATTTATGATAAGGAAAAAAGACAACTATGTTTTGGGACAGATAAAATTGGGAATACGATGGAGGAAAGGAGAATAAATGTGTCAGGAATGAGAGAAACAAAGTTGAGGGGAAGCAGTGTTAAGTTAAGGAAGGAATATATTTTGTATTGGAAGGTAAATGATAAAGTAAAGAGAAACAGTTGACTTTGTAGTGAGAGAAGGATTGCAGGCACGGCTGGAAGGTACAAATAGTGATATTGTAAGAATGGAAAGAAGTTAGAGTGTAATACATTTGTATGCACCACAGGTTGGATGACCTGTAGAGTGAAGGAACATTTTGAGTAAGATTTGGAATGGTACAATATTTGGCAAAAGAGTGGCCAAGAAGGCTTGTGGGATCTGAAAGCAAAAGGGGGAGGTTTTGAGGAAGTATTAGGATATGACGGATGGGAAGAGAGAAATGAGTAATTTTGAAAGTCACTGAAATTATGTGCTTAAAATTAAATGAAGGGGAGAAACATTTGGTAAAGAGAATAAAAGAGGAAGTCACAAAATGACTAGGTACAGTCAGGATGGGGGGCAAACGTCGGTAATGGGTTACTTCCTAATTGAAATGAGAGGGTAGATCGTAAATATAAGGTGCTACCAAGTGTATCCTTAGATAGTGATGGCTTACATAAAGGGATGGAAATGTAGGAGAAAAAGTAGTAAAACAGGCAATAAGAAGGGTGTGGAAGATACAAAATGAAGAAATTCAAGAAACTTAATGCCCATGGATGAGATGCAAAGTGTAGAGGTGGAATGAGATAGGATTGGTGAAAGTTTGGTGGAGCTGCAGAGGAGGTATGTGGGAAAACAAGTTTTAAGTAGCCACCATAGTGGAACAACAGGGTGAAGGGGAAGAATAACACATTCGGTAAGAGTTGTAAGAATAGGAATTAGGAAACAGAGAAAGAAGAGCGAAATGGGTGGTTTGGGAAGTCGGGAAGGATTTAACGGATGTAAATGCTGTAAAGGGCTGTGGAAGGAAGTAAGATTTTATATAGCCAGGTAAGAAACAAGTGATGAGAGACAAGACAAGAAGTTAGAATGACGGAAAAATGATGAATACAGGAGAGGAGGAAAAGGAACATTGGATGAGATATTTTGAGATGATGTTCAACCCAGAAAAGAAAAAGGATGAGAGGGAATTATAGAGTATGAAGAAATAGCAGAAGAGGAGGAAATGGGGCTCTCATGGAAAAAGGTAGAAGATGCTCTAAAGAGGATTAAACAAGGTAAGCCACTAGACGTTGTAATAATACTGTTTTGGACCCCTCTCATATATTTAAAAAGTCATGGATGAAGTGTATTTTTCTTTAAAGAACTGTATGTAAAGTTTCCTTTTAATACTTCATCCATGGAGAATCACGCATTTTCAGAAGTAATTTCAATGTATTGTGTTAAAACTTGCTTTCTTTCTTAATAAAAAAAACTCCCTCCGTTGTATTTAAAAATCAGGTGATGGATGAGTTGGCTGCCTTTACTCAATGGGAAGCTAGCCTTCGCAACATCAGGTTGCCAGGAGCGCTCCCATTAGTTGGTTTTAACACAGGTAACAAGGGGTCCAAGGAGCAAGGAGTAGGTCATATATAAGCCTATAAATCCACACAGAAAAATAATAATCTCGATCTGGCTCTCCAAATCAGTCTGCAAATGAACAAAAACTGTGTCTTTTTAATGTTAATTTTATAATCATGAATGTGAAATAAACAAAGTAAATTATTTACAATGCTAAATTTCAATAATTAACCAATCAGTAATCTTACCATGAGAAACACGTAAAATCTGATCATCATAGCCGTGTGATAAGTGCATAGTAGGGCAGGCTCGCGTCGTCATCATCATAAAATCCGGTATCATTATACTTACCGCTCATCGTAAGGCATACACGAGTCCACACCCGCATAATCAACAGTATAAAATCAAATATTACTATAATTGGTGCCCAATTGCAGGGCAATATCACAACAAAATCCGATATCCCTATAACATGGACAAACTAACTTGTGAAATGATAAGAGCTGCAGGAGAATCAAGCTACACAATGGCTATACAGTTTGCTGAGAGTGAGATGGAAGGAGAACAAAGGACTGGAAGAAGGGAACTATACTATCAATTGTTTTAAGAAACACCTGTAGAGGTGTACAAATTATAGAGGAATAACACTGATGTGTCAACGTACAAAAATATATGAGAAGAGAATAAGAAAGAAAATTAAAGGAAAGTGGAGAGGAACAGCGCATATGTAGGGAACAGAGGACTACAATAAACATGATCTTTGCTCTATGCCATCATGGAAAGAAGGCATGACTTGATAATGGTATTTATGGATGTGGAGAAGGCATATGATAGTGTCGATAGAAACAAGTTGGAAAGTGATGGAGGAGGTTGGAGTGGAAAGAGGATTGTAATGAGAGTGGAAATTAGGTATGAGGATAACATGAGTTTAAGGTGGAGAGTGAAAGGGCAGGGTGGCTCCAAATAAATACAGAGCGAAGCGAGAGAGTGCCCTCTTACCATTATTATTTTTGATGAATAATGGATAATGGGCATAAATAAAGTGCCCTGGAAACTCTTGGAGGAAAGAATGAAAGCCATGATGTTTGATGATGGGAGGAAGGAAGAGGAAGTACAGAAATGGAATGAGAAAGAGTGTGGAATGATTTTTAGTCGGGCAAAGTGTATTTGATGGTAATAACAAGGTTGTTTTCATTGCTCTCAAAACTATGACCTGTTATAATGTAAATTTTATGCAAAGATAAAATAAATGGTTTGTTAGTTATGTACTTGTTTTGATCATTTATCTACAAAGGCAAAATATATATATTTTTACCAGTCTGATAAATATTTCCAGTGTAAAAGTGAACAGGAGTAAGGCTTGGTTCATCTAGTGTAATGGATGTTTAACTATTTATTTGTTAATATATTTAGACTAATTATTTCTTTTGAGTGTTGGCAGTTATTGATAAAAACAATAGGGGCACTATACGGGCCCATTAAGGAAAAAAATTAGGGAAAGCTGGAACAAATGTTGTAGTTTTCCTAAAAGTGTCCTCAACAACATATACCACATCAGATTTGGCTGCCATCTTGGAAAAATTATACAAAAAAATAATTCTTCAGCTGGTTTAAACAATTTCCACAGCATGGGAAATTTCTTTGTGAATTAGTGTTGCTAAAGTTGGTGAAATGGTTTAACTCTAATAGATGTGGTAAACTACGTTTGCTAATTAACAACGGTATTGGTGTAACAATGCATAAGGTGTTGGCGTGTGACAATTCGACCCATACCCCTACTCTTTGTTAAAAGGCTCGAAGAAAATAACTCAAAGGTTATTTTTCATAATAAATGTGTGACTATTCTGAAGAATGACAAACTTGTTTTGAAACGGAATCTTATTGACAACCTGTATTTTGTCACTATGAATTTGAATGCAAGTGAAGTAAATCTTGTGATAATTCTTCAGACGTGTGGCACAGAAGGATGGAACATTCGTCTAAGTTTCCTTGCAGTAAGTTATGTGAGGCACCATTTTTGAAATGTGTACTCGAAAAAAAAATCAAAAAGAATCTTACAATTCGTTTCATCAGATGTGTGTGGCAAAATAATCCCAATTACACATTACGGTAAAAACTATTTTGTCTCATTCATTGATCATTTTATAGATGTTTATTTACTTGAAAGGAAAAGTGGAGTTGAAGAATGCTTCAGAAAGTACATTGCTATGGTTGAAGCTAAATTTAATAGAAAAATTGAGAATCTGCGTTGTGATAATGGTGGGGGATATATTTCCAGTGACTTTAAAAACTTGGTGTGAAACTAAAGGTATTAATTAATGTAATGTACACTGCTCCAAGAAATTCAGAACAAAATTCAGTAAGTGAACGCCTTATAACTATTTTAGATAAAGCTAGGTGCCTAATACTTTAACTCAGGTTTAGATAAAAACATGTGGGGAGAATCAGTATTATCAACTATTTATTTGCTTAATAGAACTCCTACATCTGTGTTATATGGAGATGTAACCCCTGCAGAAAATTGGTATGGTTATAAGCCTGATCTGAGTAAAATTAGAGTTTTTGGTTGCAATGCTTATGCACACATTCCCAAAGAAGATCGTTCCGGGAAATTAAACTCTCATTTAAGGAAATTAATTATGATAGCATATTGTCATAATGGCTATCAAGTGTGGGTAAAAGGGTTACCACTGCTCGATCTATCGTTTTTGATGAGAGCAAGATAACTAAAGATATTGAAGATGGTGACTCAGAAAATTAAGATGTAGAAGAGTATATCCAAGATCAAGTGGATGTTTAGACAAATGAACCCGGTCCTGATAATTCTGACATTAAAACGGTTGATGTTCCTCTAGTTCCATAAAGAAGACACAGTAAAAGAATGAGTAAAATGCCAAATCATCTTCAAGATTATGAAGTCAGAATGCTGGTTGTCTTCCATTTGAAGCTCCTAGGTTCTATCAAGATGCTGTTCAACAAGATTATGGTTGGAAGGAAGTTGTTGAAAGAGAGTTGGAGTCTCTTAAGAGCAATAAGATGTAGGAATTGGTACAGCCTCCACCTGATGTATCCATAATCTACTCTCGATGGGTGTTTACTGAGAAGACGATTGATGGTGTAGCTCAGAAGAAAGCCCGCTTGGTAGCTAAAGGTTACCAGCAACCTACTTTGGAGGAGGAAGATGTTTATTCTCTGGTAGCCCGGTTGGCAACACTTAGAACACTTGGCTGTTGCTGTTCAGCGTGATTTATTCATTCATCAGTTAGATGTAAAATCAGCCTTTCTGAAAAGTGAATCAAAAGAAGGTGTGTATATTTACTCTCCTGATGGCTTACACATAAAAAAGGGTGAAGTGTGTAAAGTGGTGAAAGCATTATATGATTTGAGACAAAGCCCAAAGTGCTGGAACGACAGTGTTAATCGATTGTTGAGGGAGTTAAATTTTCTAAGATCCAAGGTTGATCCATGTTTATACTTTAATGATTCTACATATATTTCAATTTGGGCTGATGATTTTATTATTTTCTCAATCACAATTGATGATGTTATTTATTTGATGAATGTCTTGATTGTGTAAAGCCAGTTATCGTCTTTGCAGACAACCAATAGTGTATGAAAATGTCACAAATCTATAAGACGAAGAGGTCCAAACATATTGATATGAGACATCACTTTGTAAGAGATATAATTAGTAGTGGTGATTTTAAATTACAGTATGTAGCTACTGATGAACAAGTAGCAGACATAATGACTTTATAAATTTATTAAACATTGCAGAAATTTGATTAGAATTTGTGAATAGGTATTGGAATACCAAAGTGTGTTTGTAAAACTTTTACCTTATTACAGTTGAAATGGTTTTTTTTCTCTCTCCTTGTCTTAATCTTTGCAGAATTGAGAGGAGGTATTAATACGGTTATATTGGCAACTTTGCAAAGTTTGTGCTATGTTGGCTATCTCTACTTCTTACTCCCTGTAAGTGTAACTTACTACTAGTCGTTCGTTGGTCTGATTATTGGTTAGATGTTTCTATCATAAATTATATTAAATAAATACACCGGCCACTCTGTCAATACGTGTGTGATTTAGTTTCATGGCCTTTTAATCCTAATACTAAATAGTCGTCTATGTTCAATTGTTTTATATAGGTATTATAAGATTATTGTTTTTACTAGATGCTATCACATTAAAATATTATTTTTTTACAGTCCTTCCTTAAGATGTTTAAGAGTAAGGGCCTTAAAATGAAATAAGGATTTTAAGTTTTCATACAAAAAAAAAACCTAGTTTTAATGGTACAAAATTGTGTTTGAAATAATTGTTAAATTACTTGGACCTTTTAGCTCCTAAATGGTGCTGCCTAGAGTAAAATTGTATAAAACCATCATTTTAGATAATATTGTGTAGATTAATTTTTGTCTTAAAATAATTTGCTCTAAAATTCTTTCAAAGCAAGACATTTTTCTAAGATGGCGGCCAAATATAGGGTGATAGATGGGTGCAAAATTAATATGTTATTAAGGATGCTTTTAGAAAGATAATTAAATTTGTTCCAGGTTTCCTTGATTTTGTTCCTTATTGAACTCCTTATTGAACTCCCTTATTGACTGGCCTACAATTAATAGGATCAAACATGATGGAGTTTACAATTAAAAAAACACAGGTCACAAAGTTTACTTTTTAATTTTTATTCATAACTAAGATAAAGCCTCAACATTTTTAATGTTTAACAAGTTTAATTTTACTTAATAATTTGTTTTGTATAAATTTATACAATAGTTTGTGCAATCATTTAATTTGTATGTTTTTATCCAGCTTCATATTCTGGACAGACTGGGCCCCAGGTGACCCCAGCCTCGGCCGCGCTAACTTGGATGGTTCTAATGTGAAGCGACTGTTTGAGAAGCCGCGTGTGGAATGGCCCAACGGTATCACGATTGACCACATAGCGGAGCGCATTTATTGGGTTGACGCAAAGCTGGACTATATTGCATCTGCTGCTCTGGATGGTTCAAAGTTCAAACAGATCATTGCTAATGATGTAAGTCAAATCTTACCCGGCTGTATTTATTTAACACCTTGAGTTAATAGGTTAATATTTTTTTTAAATGATAAGGAATTTTTAAGGAAAGAATTTTATCTTGTGGAGGCTCAGTGATGTTGATTATCTATTAGGACACAATATTTATACTTTCAAACACATAAAATTATCTTCATTGTTTCACTGTATCAGACAGCTTCATCAACCCAACACCTTAGCTCAGTTGGCAACGTGCCTGTCTACTGAGCTAAGAGTCCCAGGTTCGATTCCCCTCATGACTAAAATATTTATCATTGGTGAAATGTAGGTTCAGCTTTTCAAAGTGATGTATTAGCGGTTGGGGACTGGAAGTTGTGTCTCTCCTAGTCTTAAGTTAGATTGTAGGGCATAAGAAGCTACAACAGGCCTAGCAAGCCGATAGTCGAAAATAAATGGCTTGAATAAAAAACTGACACAGGCTGGAAACAATGTTCATCAGTTAGAGAGTAAACTAAGTAGTCAGCGCTGGCTCTTGGTTCTTGTTTGAATTTATTAGCGGTTGTTTGTTCTTGGTTAGACTGCACTGTATAGATAGATAGCAGAGCATATGCTTATTTGTACCCTCAGCTCACTACTCGTTTGGACTGTATGCATACAAGTAAAGTGTGAAGCTTTGAAACTTCAAGTTGGCTTTGAAAAAAATATTAGCTTCAACTTAGATTTTTTTTAAATTTTGCTTGAATATTTACGGAGCCTTGCCAGTAAAAACATTGACAGATAAAATATTTAATTTATGTTCAATAACTGATAGTTTTAGTTATGTACTTTACAAATTAATCTTCATATGAAAAATAATCTGCGGTAATAGAATTGAATGCTGTGATAGTAATTTTATTTATCAAATTGGAATGAACTATTACAAACATTTGTGTAATAAAATCTGTGTGATTTTAGTGTATAAAAATTGATAAATAAACATAATATAATAATTTTTCAAAGTTTGAAATGTAATCTCGCCCTTATTCTCCTGAGAATAAAAGCGGGTACACAATGTAAATACAAAAAAACCAAAAACAAACAATAATTGCAGAGGAGCTAATAGGATATCATATAACAAATAGGCCGTACTCCGGCATATAGGTCACTCTGCTTCCATGAACCCACTCTACAAATATTATTTAGAGGACTCAAAATTTAGCCAAAATCAGGGGTAGAGGACGTGATAGTTTCATTTATATAGGTTCTGTATCGTAATACTATACGAGAAGATAGACAATTAACTTAAGAATTTAAATAGTTTATTTTGATAAACAGAAGATAAGTGATATTATAACCAACAATGGTTAAACAGTGAGATAAATTCATGAACATAAATGTATATAAAAGGGATAATTCTGATTGTTTACTTTTAACAATCCCTCATGATTTAAAAGGTGAAATATAAATATATATAATATTATAAAAATGACAACAATGGGTCTCACCCAACATCCCACGCTAACTATAAATATATAGCAACTATTAGAAAAGTTACGACAATGGGTCTGCATAATCACCCAGATTTGAACACTAATGTATTACATTAGAAAATTTGTTTATAACAAGTATAGAAATAGTCTTTCTTGTCAACAAAAATATCAGCGCAATAAAACATTTTACCAAAATGGAAAAGTCCCAAAACATTAAAGAGTAATAATCTAACTTTACAGCCAGATGGGCTCTAAGTTTCATATTTTTCCTAAACCTAACATTTATAAAACCTTGACATCTTACACCGCACAGGGTATATATTTCGTTCAATAATAGTCCACTCAAAACGTAACAAAAGGATTATCATTTTCCTATTCTTGACATCAGATCGAGAATACGCATCTAAACACCCGAGTTCAAAAAAAGAACTTTGCATTTATTTTGCCAACTTTACAACTTGCAAATATGATTTACTATACCTAATCCAACTTCTAACCAAATCAAAGTTACTTAACTATCCCTAACCATGATAATGTAATTTAAATTTACTAATAATATTTATGACCGAAAAGGAATTTTGACAGTATAAAAGCCGAAACTTAATGTATACCTTATGATCATCCTCGACACCAAGATGTGTCCAAGGATGGTATCTTAACAAGAGTGTCATATCAATACAAGTTACATGAATAAATATATACGATTGATATTCTGGCTCGGGAAGGGGGAAGAGGGGATAAAAAAACAGAGGTGAACATACACAAGGAGGAGGGGGAAGGGGTAACTAGACAGATGTCGAATGTTCGAGCATGTGATGGACGGAGATCGAACAATAGTTTCCTGGCCACATCATCACCTATTTACAGAAGGATGTCACGTTTTCCCAGCATGCATCACGCTAATTCCTGGTGCGAGCCAACACACTGCTCGCTCGATTAGTCTGATGTTGATATTGTGCGCTGCATGTTGTGCGTGATGTATACTGGGGAGGGGTGAGTTGAATTGTGTTTGTTATTCAGTCTTGTAGGGTTTAACAATTTTTGTAGATTTATGCCAATAAATGCTACAGAAAATATAAACCAAAAATATTCTAACTTCGATTCGGCCTGAAGAATATCTGATATAGGTAGTAGAGTTGGATTGAAAAAGTAAATTTCACACACCTCTAATGCATACATAATAACCACACTAATGTTTTAAATATTGGGGAGGTAGCCTTTAGAATGGGTAGACATTTAGGAAAAACCACCTTAGTATACGAGACAAGTATTTGAACCCCATTCTCACAGTCAATGGCAGTCATCTAATTTATTTCAAAAGTGTCGCCCTGGATCAACCGACCACTGAAGTGGCTAGCACAGATTTTAAAAAGTAATTAAAAACCTTTACAAGAAGATAGAAGAATAAATACTAATGGGGTGTGAAGAGTGATATTCTGGGTATAAATATTTTTTAATCAAAAAGTGAAACTTTTTAATAAATACATATAGTGATCTGAACAATGACTTAAAGCACAGTAAGCAATATTAAGTATAACAAAACAAAGGCTGTATTTAATAAACTAATTGGAAAGAGGATAGAAGGGTAAGGCCTACAAACATACTGGAATAATTTAGACTCAAAAGTTCGAAATTAAAATATAACTAAACACATCACATATATTTTAAAGCACTGTTAAAGTCCCTTCTTCAGTGGAACATGAACTGTCCTGGAGGTTTTTGTTACTTGTATAATTAAGTTGTATGGTCATATGAACTTGGATATTAATCTTTGAATGTTTTTCCTTATATGATTACTACTCGCTTCCTTCTCCCCATGCCACCAGGCTTTATCAGCTAGATGTTCTGACCTTCTACTGGCGGTGGCGGGTATGTGACCGGTGTCTCAGTCTGGGGAACCATGTAGCTGCGGTCACATTTCTCTGATAAGATGTGGTACAAGTAGAAGTCTTGAACATAACTTAACTAACCTGACCATAGTGACCATCATCAACTGTTTCCATCCTGTGGCTGGGTCAGTTAGTATGCCTGCTTGGGGAGAAGTTGAACTTCAAGTTGTAATGATACTGTTTTGGACCCCTCTCATATATTTTGGATGAAGTGTACTTTTCTTTAAAGAACTGTATGTAAGGTCTCCTTTTAATACTTCATCCATGGAGAACTACACGTTTTCAGAAATAATTTCAATGTATTGCGTTTTAAAACTTTCTTTCTTTAAAAGACCAACTCTGTAGTATTTGAAAATCATGTGATGTGCTGGCTGCCTTTACCCAATAGGAAGCCAGCCTTCCCAACATCAGGTTGCCAGGAGTTCTCCTATTAGATAATTTTGACACTGGTGACAAGGGGTCCAAGAAGCAAAGGGTATGTCATATATAAGCGGCTTGTGCATATAAATCCACACAGAAAAACAGTTAATTTGACACAGAAAACATAATTTTGAACTGCACTAGCTCAGGCTTTCTGCGTCAGTTCATAAATGAACAAAAACTGAATCACTTTATTATCAAATCTACAATACCGGAAATGTGATCATCTAAATAAATCGTGTGCAACATTAAAAATGTTACTCATTTCATAAGAATAAAAATAACATATAATCAGATCACATAACCGTGTAAAAGTGCACAGCAAGGCATGCACGTGTCATCATCATCATCATCAGTAAAAAATCCGGTATAACTATCATTTATTCCCAGTCATGGGCAGATATTGTTATAATTGGCGCCCATTCACGGGCCAATAAAATCTGATGTCACTATAATATATGCCCAAACCTGAGAAAATATCGTTATAAGGTTAAGACCAGGAGGATTTGGTTTATATATTTGTGAACATGCTCTCACATACAAAGCTGAGAAGCTTTGCAAATGTTAGTGGGTGCTCATATTTAAATAAAGTGTTTGTACATGAAGTACCACTGGTTTGGCTTTACTGACACATGTTTGCCCATTGTTGATACACTTCATAAATACATTAATAAGATTCCATTAAAGTTGTTGGTAAAATTTATACTTTTAAAACTTGACCTTGTAAACGACAGTGATTTTATGATATAATCCTAAAAATACTAGAATAAAAATTTCTTCTGACAACACAGACACTCTCAAAATCAGATTTGGCCATTAACCTAATAGTTACTAAACATTACAACCATCATTAACAACATTCCCTATACCTCATACATGTCTACACCCCACTTAAAATTTCAAACTATAGTATTTATTATACTCCGAGCATATAAAAATACATAACCACACCCAAACAGGACTCTTTATGTGTGGTCAGTCATTGATGAAACAAACACAATCTGCCTATTGAAAAGACTCCATTTTGTAAAATGCTCTCAAAAATCACCTGGAATGTTAAAAAGATAGTTGTCAAAACCTGGGCATTTCCTGCCTGGCTGTAATATTTATATTTCTTGAAGATAGTAGCTATTCGTTTTCTGTTGACGTGACAATTTTTTGAGAACAGTCTTGGTGGCTACAGACACACATTTTGGGGAATTTAATAAAAAATAATGAAAAATCAGGTAATTTAAATATTTGACTAATTCTGCACCTCAACATTTAAACAACAGTGAAATATCTAGTTTCTCGATGTTGACAAAATGCTTTGACTTTGTTAGTTTAACAGGGGATGGTTGTACACAAGGACACAAATAACACCTAAAACATTTGAGTACTGAAAAAATAACTTATAATATTGTTTAGCTTTAGTAAGTGCTAAGATTTTTTTTTTGTTGTAAATACATAAATAATGTAATAGATGAAAAAATGTCCACAAACCAAGAAGCATTGTAAAAAGGTTAAATTGAGAATTTTTTTTAAATGTCTGGAAAACATGGAGAAGTCAGGGAATTATGATAAAACTTTGTAGCCAGCCTGTGTATTTAAATGGCTATACTTGATTGATAACTTAATGTCATGTTTTTGTTCTCTATTATTACTTCATTTGCCAATAGAGTAATGTCTCTCAGAATCAAGAGTAGCTATTTGATAATTTTTCTTATTTATCCAAGGTACGAGTGAAACATCCGTTCGCAGTGGCCGTGTTCAAAGACAACCTTTACTGGGATGATTGGGAGCAAAAGGCTATCTTCACAGCTGACAAAGATCATGGCGTGGAAGTGCATGCCATCCTGAATCAGCTCTCGGGGCTTATGGACCTGAAGGTAAGAGGGAGGAAAATTTTTTCCAATTCAAAATTTGGAAAACAATTTAAATGATGTTTTTCTAATCTTGAATATACCTAAGGATTTGGGCGTCCCATCCCTACTTAAAATATTTCAGAGCAAAAATAGCAAATTTAGAGGTCATCCATAAATCACTTAATGTTTTTTTTCTTACCAATTTTCAAGTTTCTTGGCCTTCCTATCCCCCCTAAGCAATACTAATTAAACATTCACCCTGGCCCCTTCCCTCTTCCTACATGTGTTAAATGACTTTTCACATCAAGATTGAATGTAATTATTTCATAGGGAAGCGTTTGAGGCTCTAAAAGTGTAACTCGGATAATATTGTGATATTGGGAAGTAGCTGACAAAGAATGCTTACTACACCAAGGAAATGAGGTAGAGGATCGCTCTAGCCAAAGGAAGTGTTCAACAAGAAGGGGAGTTTGGAACTGAGGAAGATACCAATGAGATTCTAAATTGGCAGCATTGCGCTCTATTGAATATAAACTTAGACACTCAGGCAAATAGAAGAGAGATAACTTTGAGTGCTTTGGAGAAGACTTGGGAAGATCAGATGGCTAAGTAGGGTGACAAATAAAGTCCTAAGAAAAGTGGGTGATACACCAACCATTTTGGATGTGATTCTTTGATAAAAAGCAAACTTGATTGGACACACCCTCTGCACGATGTCATTGAAGGTAAGGTTGAAGGAAAGAGGAGCTTAGGAAGGAGGGTAAGAATATTAGATGACTTTGAGGAAAATAGAAAATTCTGGGGGCTCAAGGAGGAGGCAAAGGACAGAGCGCATTGGCGCTCTAAGTTTACTGACAAAAGGAATGAACTTGTTTTAAGATAGAACACATAATAAATCAGAATCAAGTTTAAATCCTGATTATAAATTATTTTAAAGAATTTTATAACAATACTTATTATTAAATAAAATGATAGAATACTAGGAAAATGGTAGATCACAAATAAAAATAAAAACACTGACACTAGCATGTATTTACACACACTTCGATATTTCAATGCTATTATAGCATCTTCCTCAGTAAGTAGTAGTAGACTGAACAGGGTGTTGTCTTCAGTGATGCCAACTTGATTGGTGAGGATGAAAACTTTTCTGGTGGAGTCGAAACTCACTGAATATTTCTCTATTACTCTCTGGATGGTAGGTAGTGCTGGTGTAATCTCAGGGTTGAAATTAGTTAAAATTTAGGTTGGGTGGTTTTCTAGACTGTGATTCATTGATGTGCCAGTTCCCAAACTCTTAACTGAGACATATTACATTGTATCATTTTAACACCTTGACAGTAAGCACTCCTCAAAGTTGAGTTTATGATTGGAGGCGTGTGCTGAAACTGGTTTTTCTGGATTCTTAATTTTGGTGTCATGGCGGTGTCCATTCGTTTACGGAGAGTTTCAGTGGTGAGGCCAACATATTGTGCAGTACATTGTTGGCATTCTAGTTGATAAATTAAGTTACTAGACTCACATATGTGACTGCCTTTGATGGTAAAGATGGAGTTGATGTTACTCGAGTTAAATACACACTATAATGAAATATTTCATTATAGTGTGAATTTAACTTTTACTTTGACTCATGTATTTAATATGTTTGTCTTTTTATTATATGTGATTTAGACTCACATTTTTTAATATATTAATATCCTTTTAGATATTGTGAAGGACAGTATTTTAACTTTTAAGTTTGTCATCTGATCTAAGATTAATATCTTTTACAACATTTTTTCCATCCTACATTTATAACTATTGTTTTTACATCACTTTTAATACCATAATTCTATTATTCAATTCTTTATATTGTGGTTTTGACTCATATTTGTTAATATTTAATATCCTCTTAGATATTAAGGACAGTATTTCTACTTAAATTTTCAATTGATCTTAGATTCAGTACCATTTACAACATATTTTCTATCCTACATTTATAACTATTCTTTACATTGAATTCTATTATTATAATTACGATGGTAATGATAGATACTTACGCTACCTCGAGAGTAACTCTGGTATGGTGTTCAATGTGTTAACACCATGTAGACATTAGAGCTTACACTCGCTGATTTTACACTCACTACACTCGTCGTTATCCCTAACATAGTGGTTTAATTAGTAAATATGTGTTTAACCTGAACAGGTAGAGTAAGCCCTCTCAACAGCACTATGTGCTTTATGGATGACCCCTTAGTAAATATGCAGGAAATACTTTTATTCGGGTATTTACTATTTAGCTAGATTGTTTGTTACCTTAAAAAATGTGAAAAGTGAGGATTTATTTATTTTAAATGTCCTTGTTTTTAATTTTGTGGTTTTCTTTGCCCTTCCCAGTAAAAAAAATAATCATATGTATTTCCTTAAAAATTCATTCCTCTCAACCTTTATACTTGACTTAGTGTTGGCTGCAGATAGCGCAAATGCTTTTTAAGACCCTTCACACCATGTACCTGAAATAACGAGAGAACCAGTAATTTCACAGGTAGATTTATGGAAAGAATATTGATGAGCTGGTACGTTTAACTCTTGGATTTAAATATTAGGCTTTAGCATTGAAGGAAAAGCAAACTGAAAAACTATGTAGTCTATTCAAACAAACATTTTATCACCCCACCCTTTATCTTTTCTCCCAGAAACATTGGTTGCATAGCAACTGCATTAATTACCCCATCAAGGTATTTTATAAAGACAAAAAACATTTCTTCACATGAGTCAATTTTATGAAAAAAGAAATTTTATTCCTATATGCTACCGTCAAAATTTTCTGGAAAGATGGCAATTCCTTCAGGAAAACATTAATAATACAGGAAATTTGGTATCCAAACAATAGTGGCAGGTCAGATTCTACTAAAACAACAAATATTTTTATTTAATAATTTATCTTTATCCGTTTCGGTGGCTTTATCGTCGGAGGCGTCAATCTTGCAATAGACTAGACTGCCGATGACGAGGAGATCTGGGTTTGACCCCAGTTGACTGTATTAAAGTTTTTTTTGTCGAGATGGGCCCTTCGAATCCATTAAATCCTGACAAGTATTCGAGATTTGAGGATTCGATGGTTGAATCTTTCACTTCATAAACAAAGCATAATTTATTGTTAATTCAAAGATTACTTAGTTATGTCTACTTGAAAAGCATGAGTACAGTTTTCTTAATAATAATTATTGTTAGGTGTAGAAAATCTATCGTGGTTAAAACCTCCCCCCCATCATCGATGGGAAACTTTGACTCAACCGTTATTAGAGTGTATGCTCACTTCTGAAACTTTCATCTCACCAACAATCATGTAAATATTTTAATGAACACATTAAAACTTATAAAAACTAGATTTGCAAATAAACTTTAAATAAGCAAAACAAATTAGAGTTGTTTTTTTCCCCAGAAATAACAACACATTATACACAATACAAAGTCAGCCACCAGGACATATATGTTTACTCACCAGAGTGATGATTAAATGAACATGACTTAATTCTTACTACCCAACTGGTTTCACTTATCTACGATTATGCGAAGAACCCCAATTTATTTCATATGATCATTAAGTATGATATTTTGTTGGGTTTCTTGAAAAATAAATACTCTCAACAGTTAGACACCGATAAAACTGTATTTATTGCCTACCAGCCTACGTATTATATATCAATTGTTTCTATGTAATCGATTCAGCTAATCTGATCACTTAGTAAGCGATATCGAGTTTTAAGAATCAAAAAATGACTTGTTAATTTATAATTTGTTTTTTTTAAATAATTTATTGAAGTAATTGTAAAAATATTCAAATTATAATCCTTCAATGATGATCAAAGTTGTAACTAGGCCTAATCTGTTTGTTTATTTCACGTGTTTTTTTAGACACTTTTCTATCAACACTTATAAAAATAACTAAAAGACACTCAAATTTTGGTTGGTTTTGTTTTTAAACAACAATATGAGTCTATATTGTTTAATTTGGCTGGATTTTAACCGGTATTTTTCAAGGGGTGATTGGGGCTTATTAAAATTGAAAGCATGATTGAAATAAATCTTCATTTACAATTTAGGCCTATATTGTGTAATTTAGGTCTATTTGTAAATTATTTTTAAAAAATTAACAATTTGCTAGGATTTGGATTCAAGATTCAAAAATAAAATAAAATGTAAATTCGGATTCGAGAAATAGTGGATTCGACCCATCTCTAGCTTTTTTCTAAATATTTTTCCATTCGCCTTTCACATAAATGCAGATACACTTCCTCCAAATTTATCCACCCTCATCCCTAACACATTATAGAGTAATTAGTACATATGCGTACAACCCAAACGAATCGTAAGACCCTGTACTTTTAAAAAAAATTCCTTCTTCTTTTAGTGTAACATTTGGCATTACTTATCAAGGTAATGGCATTTATTGTTTAGTTTTGTGTATCCTAGAGGGTGTCTTAACTTGGTATTCCTTGCAGGTATTCGCCCACAGTATACAGGAAGGTAACAACTCATGTGGTCTCACAGCGAAGGTGTGCTCGCACCTATGTGTGGGCCTACCCCAAAGACAATCTGCCTGTCTTTGCCCCGATACCATGGTCATGAAGAACAATGAGTGCATGTGCCCTGAAAATAAACCTGCCTTCGCCAATGGAACTTGCCCCTCTTGTGAGTGTTCTATAAGGTTTAGGTTAATACTTTTTATTATAAGTAATATTTAATTATTCTAGAGGGTAGAGGGTGGGGTGGAGGGTGAATGTCACCTTTTAAAATCAAATTAGAACTTGCCTATATTAAACTTGAATAAAAGAACCTAAGAAGAAAATATGTCACTAAAAAAACCTTTGGCAGCTTACAGCTAAGTCGGTGTATAAAACCAAATGAAATCTGGATTGAAGACATAGTCAACATCAGAGCTATTAGAATGTTTGATTAATAAGTTCAAATAATAATTTGAAATGCTACCAATTTAAACTACCCTATTGGCCCAAATATAGTATATACTTGCATATAATACAAACCTTGATTTTTGAAGGTTTTGTACATGAAAAATAAAGTCTTGAATATGCCAAAAAATAAAAACTCAACATATTTGACACAGTTTTATCAGTCTTATCTGAATGCTCTTCATGAGGTCCAAGCACTCTTAAACTTTTCTTAATTGTTTCCTCCAAAGTTTTATATCAGCTTTGGAAACACCAAACTTGTGTATGCTTATTGTTTGTTGAGCCTCACATATTACTCTTACCATAGCTTCTTATTACCTTGTTTACTTGAGATGCCAAGGAAGCTTTCTTTTCAACACGATCACTCACTTGCAAATCTCCGATGGATGATATTTTAATATCACCAACTAACACTGACCTACTGAATTATCAGATCACTGACACTGAAGGATGGAAATCCTCTCTCCCTCTCTTTGTCTTTATCTTGAGCTTATGATTAGACATGCAGGATGATTCCCACAAGCCTGCTAGCACAGTTTCAGCATGCTACAAAATATAACTTTGTAGCAATCTGCGTTTTCTTAGCTAAAAATGTTAGGCTGCACACATATAGACGAGGTACGTGTCAAAGTTGTAACCCGCAGGCCACAGCCTGATGCATGGTTATATTCCAGGGTGTCTTCCATCCGGGAAAATCAGGGAAAACTGGAATTAGACGAAAATTTGAAGTGGTCAGGAAAAAATTGGGAATAATTGTATTTGGTAATTTACAACAAAAAATCCAGGCAAATGTTTTAATCGAAATATTAAATATAATAATCAGTAAATTACAATATGATTCAAACAGTCAATCTTTTCTTGTGGCAACATGTTTATTTTAATATTAAGAATTATTATGAATAGATTAATGAAACAGAAAGGGGGGTTAGAAGGGGGTGACATACTGTTGAGTCAGGAATTTTAAGAAATGATCAGGGAAGAATTTCATTGATCAAGTTAAGTAGATACCATTTATGCGGCCCTCAAACCTTATGATTAACCCAAAAAAACAATGCAGCTTGATTCATATTTTTATAAACGCCTAATACATATATAATTTTTAATCATGTCATTTTTAAATTGAGTATTATTTTGGAACATTTACCAAGGGATGTTGATATACAAAATTTATACTTTTTTACTCTTAAAAATGGACTCCAAAATGTGTGCAACATTTAGCAGCACATACATTTGTGAACATTAATTTTCATTTTAATTTAATAATTTTTTCTAGCAATGCCACCATTAGACTGAACCCCAGTAGTCCAAAATTACAGATAATCTGAAAACATGTTTCTAAATATGCAGTGAAAAATTAAGTTAAATAAAATATATTTTATTGGTTAACAAACTCAGAGTTAAAAGGAGGATAGTAAGAACCAGTGATATGTTAAATATTTACATGTTGTAATCAACACAATGGGTTTTCTTGTAGCAAAAAATAATTACAGCACATTTTATATGCTATACATCAGTTAAATAAATGAAAATGTAATTAAACTCATTCAACTACAATTGAATCAGTCATTTGAAAAAGGAGTAAAGTCCATTTGTGTTAGTTGTGACTTACCCCTTTTTCAAATAACTGATTCAATTCAAAATCCATGTAAATATTGTATCCCTGTATTCTCCCTCTTAATTAGAACAAGCTTTGGACCCAATTAGTTCAAATTAACAAGGTACTAGTGTATACATTTTTTTGAAAGGTGACTATTAGTATTTTTAATTTTCAATAAGGCCCTTATGAGCAAACGAGTTTGGCATGCCTATAGAACAGTTTTCAGGACACTTTTAGGAGATAAACATCGCACTTTATTTAGGTCAATACGGAATTTCAAATGTTGACATATTTTCACATATATTTGATATTTGTTGAATTTTTTGTTTGATTAATTAGATTTTCAAATATGAGAATTAAGTTGTCAGTTTTGAAATAAAATCAATAAAATGTTTACCTCTTACACTTTACTTATCCTATACAAATCCATCCGGTTTATGATGTTTTTAAATTTACTAACTAACTAGCGGTATTAGCTGATGCTGTTTGTTTGACTTCTCCCAAACATTGATTTGCTTACAGTGCTGAACACCTGCACGTCTGAACAGTTCTCGTGTGGTAATGGTGTCTGTATACCACGGACGTGGATGTGTGACGGCGACAATGACTGTGGGGACACTAGCGACGAGATTAATTGTTCACATCCGCACTGCCCCGCCAAGTTGTTCTCCTGTGGAGATGGGAAGTGCATTGAGCCCTATTGGAGGTGCGACTTTGACCAGGATTGCGCTGATGGGAGCGATGAGAAGAATTGCTGTGAGTGGGATGAGTTAGAAAATAAGTCTTAACTTGAGTATATTTTATATTTGTGATAGTTTTGTTATCAAACAGTTTTAGATGAGTAGATAGGAAGCTTGACAGGCTGCACTGATGGCAAAGGAATTCCTCAAAAAACTAGTATTCTTAGATGTATCAAAACATTTCCAAAATAAATAAATAAATTTAATCATAATATAAAATGACAGAATTGTTCATAAATGTGTAAAAAATAAAAACACTAACACATATTTACATACACGTCACTATTTTGATACTCTTATTGCATCTTTCTCAGGAAGGGGTGGTGGACAGGAAACTAGTTTCATTAATGGCAACTTGTTTGGGCCAAATGAGAACTCTTCTGCTATATTTTAAATTCCCTAGAGGTGTATCTGTTGTTCTGTGGATGGTAGGTGGTGCTAGTGTACCAAAAGGGTTGAAATCGTGCCTAATTAATGTTTACTTGGGTTGGGTGGTTTCCTAGACTTTGTGATTCATTTATTTGCCAGTTACTATTTTCTTAGCTGGGACATATTACATTGTTTTCTGTTAAATGATTTTAACACCAACAGTTTAGCAGTTCTAAGAGTTGAGTTGAGTGGGGAGATATTTGCTGAAACTGGTACTTAAGGGTTCAGGATTTTGTTGGCATGGCGGTGTCCATTCTTATGAGTTCGGCGAGTTGCATTGGTGAGGCCATTATATTGTGCCACACATTGTTGTCATTCTAGTTGATAAATTAGGTTCCTGAACTCAACAGGTGTGACTGTCTTTCCGTGAACAGGTTTCAGAGCCATATGTCACTGTGTTTAATAATAATATTAAATTAACAAAATAAACAGGGAAATATAAATATACAAATGAAATGGTCAAGAGCTAAGAGGCTAAAAACCCTAAACACTTTACATTGGGCATGTGTGAGAATTTGAAAGTCTTAGGAAGAAGAAACTATAAAAGAATGTTCTCACAACCATTTTAAACTGTACTGGTGCAAGGAGATCTTTTAATGTCTTAATATGTTCTCAAAGGGCTACTACTTGACCCTTAATACACTGGTATCTGATTTCCTTTCTCTTGTTGTTGGCGGCCTTAGTTGAACAGGATCTTACAGCACATTCCCCTGTAGCTCCTTACTTGGCAGCTGTTGAAGGTATAAGACTTACATCACATTCCCCTCTAGCTCCTTACTTGGCAGCTGTTGAAGGTATAAGACTTACAGCACATTCACCTGTAGCTCCTTACTTGGCAGCTGTTGAAAGTATTAGACTTAAAGCATATTCCCCTGTAGCTCCTTACATGGCAGCTGTTGAAGGTATGAGACTTACAGCACATTCCCCTGTAGCTCCTTACTTGGCAGCTGTTGAAGGTATGAGACTTACAGCACATTCCCCTGTAGCTCCTTACTTGGCAGCTGTTGAAGGTATGAGACTTACAGCACATTCCCCTGTAGCTCCTTACTTGGCAGCTGTTGAAGGTATGAGACTTACAGCACATTCCCCTGTAGCTCCTTACTTGGCAGCTGTTGAAGGTATGAGACTTACAGCACATTCCCCTGTAGCTCCTTACTTGGCAGCTGTTGAAGGTATGAGACTTACAGCACATTCCCCTGTAGCTCCTTACTTGGCAGCTGTTGAAGGTATGAGACTTACAGCACATTCCCCTGTAGCTCCTTACTTGGCAGCTGTTGAAGGTATGAGACTTACAGCACATTCCCCTGTAGCTCCTTACTTGGCAGCTGTTGAAGGTATGAGACTTACAGCACATTCCCCTGTAGCTCCTTACTTGGCAGCTGTTGAAGGTATGAGACTTACAGCACATTCCCCTGTAGCTCCTTACTTGGCAGCTGTTGAAGGTATGAGACTTACAGCACATTCCCCTGTAGCTCCTTACTTGGCAGCTGTTGAAGGTATGAGACTTACAGCACATTCCCCTGTAGCTCCTTACTTGGCAGCTGTTGAAGGTATGAGACTTACAGCACATTCCCCTGTAGCTCCTTACTTGGCAGCTGTTGAAGGTATGAGACTTACAGCACATTCCCCTGTAGCTCCTTACTTGGCAGCTGTTGAAGGTATGAGACTTACAGCACATTCCCCTGTAGCTCCTTACTTGGCAGCTGTTGAAGGTATGAGACTTACAGCACATTCCCCTGTAGCTCCTTACTTGGCAGCTGTTGAAGGTATGAGACTTACAGCACATTCCCCTGTAGCTCCTTACTTGGCAGCTGTTGAAGGTATGAGACTTACAGCACATTCCCCTGTAGCTCCTTACTTGGCAGCTGTTGAAGGTATGAGACTTACAGCACATTCCCCTGTAGCTCCTTACTTGGCAGCTGTTGAAGGTATGAGACTTACAGCACATTCCCCTGTAGCTCCTTACTTGGCAGCTGTTGAAGGTATGAGACTTACAGCACATTCCCCTGTAGCTCCTTACTTGGCAGCTGTTGAAGGTATGAGACTTACAGCACATTCCCCTGTAGCTCCTTACTTGGCAGCTGTTGAAGGTATGAGACTTACAGCACATTCCCCTGTAGCTCCTTACTTGGCAGCTGTTGAAGGTATGAGACTTACAGCACATTCCCCTGTAGCTCCTTACTTGGCAGCTGTTGAAGGTATGAGACTTACAGCACATTCCCCTGTAGCTCCTTACTTGGCAGCTGTTGAAGGTATGAGACTTACAGCACATTCCCCTGTAGCTCCTTACTTGGCAGCTGTTGAAGGTATGAGACTTACAGCACATTCCCCTGTAGCTCCTTACTTGGCAGCTGTTGAAGGTATGAGACTTACAGCACATTCCCCTGTAGCTCCTTACTTGGCAGCTGTTGAAGGTATGAGACTTACAGCACATTCCCCTGTAGCTCCTTACTTGGCAGCTGTTGAAGGTATGAGACTTACAGCACATTCCCCTGTAGCTCCTTACTTGGCAGCTGTTGAAGGTATGAGACTTACAGCACATTCCCCTGTAGCTCCTTACTTGGCAGCTGTTGAAGGTATGAGACTTACAGCACATTCCCCTGTAGCTCCTTACTTGGCAGCTGTTGAAGGTATGAGACTTACAGCACATTCCCCTGTAGCTCCTTACTTGGCAGCTGTTGAAGGTATGAGACTTACAGCACATTCCCCTGTAGCTCCTTACTTGGCAGCTGTTGAAGGTATGAGACTTACAGCACATTCCCCTGTAGCTCCTTACTTGGCAGCTGTTGAAGGTATGAGACTTACAGCACATTCCCCTGTAGCTCCTTACTTGGCAGCTGTTGAAGGTATGAGACTTACAGCACATTCCCCTGTAGCTCCTTACTTGGCAGCTGTTGAAGGTATGAGACTTACAGCACATTCCCCTGTAGCTCCTTACTTGGCAGCTGTTGAAGGTATGAGACTTACAGCACATTCCCCTGTAGCTCCTTACTTGGCAGCTGTTGAAGGTATGAGACTTACAGCACATTCCCCTGTAGCTCCTTACTTGGCAGCTGTTGAAGGTATGAGACTTACAGCACATTCCCCTGTAGCTCCTTACTTGGCAGCTGTTGAAGGTATGAGACTTACAGCACATTCCCCTGTAGCTCCTTACTTGGCAGCTGTTGAAGGTATGAGACTTACAGCACATTCCCCTGTAGCTCCTTACTTGGCAGCTGTTGAAGGTATGAGACTTACAGCACATTCCCCTGTAGCTCCTTACTTGGCAGCTGTTGAAGGTATGAGACTTACAGCACATTCCCCTGTAGCTCCTTACTTGGCAGCTGTTGAAGGTATGAGACTTACAGCACATTCCCCTGTAGCTCCTTACTTGGCAGCTGTTGAAGGTATGAGACTTACAGCACATTCCCCTGTAGCTCCTTACTTGGCAGCTGTTGAAGGTATGAGACTTACAGCACATTCCCCTGTAGCTCCTTACTTGGCAGCTGTTGAAGGTATGAGACTTACAGCACATTCCCCTGTAGCTCCTTACTTGGCAGCTGTTGAAGGTATGAGACTTACAGCACATTCACCTGTAGCTCCTTACTTGGCAGCTGTTGAAGGTATAAGACTTACAGCATATTCCCCTGTAGCTCCTTACTTGGCAGCTGGTGAAGATATGAGACTTACAGCACATTTCCCTCTAGCTCCTTACTTGGCAGCTGTTGAAGGTATGAACTTTCTTGGCAGCTGTTGAAGGTATAAGACTTACAGCACATTCCCCTGTAGCTCCTTACTTGGCAGCTGTTGAAGGTATGAGCTTACAGCACATTCCCCTGTAGCTCCTTACTTGGCAGCTGTTGAAGGTATGAGACTTACAGCACATTCCCCTGTAGCTCCTTACTTGGCAGCTGTTGAAGGTATGAGACTTACAGCACATTCCCCTGTAGCTCCTTACTTGGCAGCTGTTGAAGGTATGAGACTTACAGCACATTCCCCTGTAGCTCCTTACTTGGCAGCTGTTGAAGGTATGAGACTTACAGCACATTCCCCTGTAGCTCCTTACTTGGCAGCTGTTGAAGGTATGAGACTTACAGCACATTCCCCTGTAGCTCCTTACTTGGCAGCTGTTGAAGGTATGAGACTTACAGCACATTCCCCTGTAGCTCCTTACTTGGCAGCTGTTGAAGGTATGAGACTTACAGCACATTCCCCTGTAGCTCCTTACTTGGCAGCTGTTGAAGGTATGAGACTTACAGCACATTCCCCTGTAGCTCCTTACTTGGCAGCTGTTGAAGGTATGAGACTTACAGCACATTCCCCTGTAGCTCCTTACTTGGCAGCTGTTGAAGGTATGAGACTTACAGCACATTCCCCTGTAGCTCCTTACTTGGCAGCTGTTGAAGGTATGAGACTTACAGCACATTCCCCTGTAGCTCCTTACTTGGCAGCTGTTGAAGGTATGAGACTTACAGCACATTCCCCTGTAGCTCCTTACTTGGCAGCTGTTGAAGGTATGAGACTTACAGCACATTCCCCTGTAGCTCCTTACTTGGCAGCTGTTGAAGGTATGAGACTTACAGCACATTCCCCTGTAGCTCCTTACTTGGCAGCTGTTGAAGGTATGAGACTTACAGCACATTCCCCTGTAGCTCCTTACTTGGCAGCTGTTGAAGGTATGAGACTTACAGCACATTCCCCTGTAGCTCCTTACTTGGCAGCTGTTGAAGGTATGAGACTTACAGCACATTCCCCTGTAGCTCCTTACTTGGCAGCTGTTGAAGGTATGAGACTTACAGCACATTCCCCTGTAGCTCCTTACTTGGCAGCTGTTGAAGGTATGAGACTTACAGCACATTCCCCTGTAGCTCCTTACTTGGCAGCTGTTGAAGGTATGAGACTTACAGCACATTCCCCTGTAGCTCCTTACTTGGCAGCTGTTGAAGGTATGAGACTTACAGCACATTCCCCTGTAGCTCCTTACTTGGCAGCTGTTGAAGGTATGAGACTTACAGCACATTCCCCTGTAGCTCCTTACTTGGCAGCTGTTGAAGGTATGAGACTTACAGCACATTCCCCTGTAGCTCCTTACTTGGCAGCTGTTGAAGGTATGAGACTTACAGCACATTCCCCTGTAGCTCCTTACTTGGCAGCTGTTGAAGGTATGAGACTTACAGCACATTCCCCTGTAGCTCCTTACTTGGCAGCTGTTGAAGGTATGAGACTTACAGCACATTCCCCTGTAGCTCCTTACTTGGCAGCTGTTGAAGGTATGAGACTTACAGCACATTCCCCTGTAGCTCCTTACTTGGCAGCTGTTGAAGGTATGAGACTTACAGCACATTCCCCTGTAGCTCCTTACTTGGCAGCTGTTGAAGGTATGAGACTTACAGCACATTCCCCTGTAGCTCCTTACTTGGCAGCTGTTGAAGGTATGAGACTTACAGCACATTCCCCTGTAGCTCCTTACTTGGCAGCTGTTGAAGGTATGAGACTTACAGCACATTCCCCTGTAGCTCCTTACTTGGCAGCTGTTGAAGGTATGAGACTTACAGCACATTCCCCTGTAGCTCCTTACTTGGCAGCTGTTGAAGGTATGAGACTTACAGCACATTCCCCTGTAGCTCCTTACTTGGCAGCTGTTGAAGGTATGAGACTTACAGCACATTCCCCTGTAGCTCCTTACTTGGCAGCTGTTGAAGGTATGAGACTTACAGCACATTCCCCTGTAGCTCCTTACTTGGCAGCTGTTGAAGGTATGAGACTTACAGCACATTCCCCTGTAGCTCCTTACTTGGCAGCTGTTGAAGGTATGAGACTTACAGCACATTCCCCTGTAGCTCCTTACTTGGCAGCTGTTGAAGGTATGAGACTTACAGCACATTCCCCTGTAGCTCCTTACTTGGCAGCTGTTGAAGGTATGAGACTTACAGCACATTCCCCTGTAGCTCCTTACTTGGTAGCTGTTGAAGGTATAAGACTTACAGCACATTCCCCTGTAGCTCCTTACTTGGCAGCTGGTGAAGATATGAGACTTACAGCACATTCCCCTGTAGCTCCTTACTTGCCAGTGGTTGAAGGTATGAGTTAGAGGACCACCTCTCATTCGTAGTACTGGTGGGTGGAAAAGGGCCTTATTGACGTTTTCATGACTCTGAGAATCTTCATGATTACACAGTATAGACCTAAGATGTAAATTAAGATCTATTTCAATCATGCTTTCAATTTTAATCAACCCCAACCACCACTCGCAAAATACAAGTTAAAACCCAGCCAAATTAAACAATCCAGACTCATATTGTTGTTTAGAAATCAAATCAATCAAAATTTGAGTGTCTTTAAGTTATTTTTAAAAGTGTTGATAGAACGAGTTCAGTTTCTAAAGAAAAACATGTGAAATAAACAAACAGATTAGTCCTAGTTACCTTTTGATCAACTTTAATAATCTTGAGGTATTATAATATATTTTGATAAGAAAGCTAAAATAAAAAATACAGATTTTTAAAAAAAAGACTAAAACAACATACTTAACAATTAAACATACATTTGAAATAGTAAACTCAATAATGTTTAAGTATGTATGATTGTTATTATTATTATTTTCTTTTATACCTATTATCTATCTTAGCGTAGAAAAAAAATATGATTCTTGCAATATACTGTTTTTTAGAATACATTCTATTTAAAACACATAAGTTTGACTCTTGCAATATGTTCATTCCTATTTTATTAGGCAAGACAGCGTTACTTTTATAATTACCTCAATAACATATGGTAGGTGTGAATAAACATTTTTATCACTGTCTAACTGTTGAAAGTATTTACTTTTCATGAAACCCAACAAAATATTTAACTTAAGGATCGTATGAAATAAATTGGGGTTCATTGCATAGTTGTAGATAATTAAAACCAGTTGGGTAGTAAGAATTAAGTCGTGTTTATTTAATCATCACTCTGGCCGCTGGCGAGTAAGCATATATATATTCAATGTTTAATCAATAGAGTATAATACAGGCTTTGTTGGCTATAGCTTATGGAGTATGTGCGAAGGGACAGTTCCAATGTGCCAACATGCGCTGCATCTCTGAGAGATGGCGGTGTGACCAGGAGGATGATTGTAAAGATGGATCTGATGAGAGGAACTGTGCCACTCGAACGCCACCAGCGTCTTGTAAAGGTGAAATTATTCATGTCCATGGTGGCATTATACTTTAAGATTTACTTGAATATAAATATTGAACACAATTTATTTATTGTTGATTTTAGGAAATATTTTGTAACTTGGTTACTGTGACCAGAATGCTAGAATGCAAACACTCGACACTTTACATTGCAGCAGTGTAAAGTGTGAACTGTGTTCTCTCTTTCTTCGTTGTAAAGCCATGCTGTGTTCATCCCTTTTATATGTTTCTACCCACCTTTCCTATACCTTTTTACAAATGTAATACTTTTAAATATACCATAATATTAACAGTAACATGAATTATGATACAATTCAACATTCTTAAGTACAGTTTTAAAAAAGCATTTGTGAAAATAGGTTTGGATGTGCAGATTTAGCCATGTTTATATGAACCCCCCCTCCCATCCTTCAATTCTCCACCTGTCTGGAGCACATCTGTTCACTTGGTGCTGACCAGAGAGACAAGTTAAAGCATAACCGATTTTAAGATGTACATACAACATTTTAGCTTTACATGATACTGTCTTGCACCTAGTTTTGTTCTAAAGACCTTACAGAATGATGCTTTTCCTATTTATTCTTTATATACTCTTCATACAATTCTCTATTCAATAAGCAGCTTACTCAGTTGCTGACCCTGACAACATTCCAATGGTCACCAGCACAATATCCTCTTTGTTGGGTTCTTCTCACACACTATCCCCACCAATACACTTTTGTGCATTATTTCATAAACCACATCCTCAATAATAAAAGGCAAAGAAACTACCTTTTTAGAGAAGCTTTAAATTGTGAGACCCATAAATCTGTTGATCCCCTTCTATTTTGAACTGAAAAATACTCATAAATCCTTACCTTAAAGAGAAACCTTAATTTTTTTAAATCCTTACCTTAAAGAGAAACCTTAATTTTTTTGCGGAGATGTCAAGCTGGATTCAAAAATTGACTCATTTCTTACTGGTATCTAAAAGAGTCAAGAATCTTTCTTATCATAATTTTTGAAACCTCGATTCTTAGCTCTCCAATCCAAGACAGTGAAAGCTCTGGTATTTTAGCCAAAGAGCATTATTTAGGAGTTGATAGTAAGTTTCTCATTTTGATCATTATCAGTTGTTTTTTTCTGTTAACAGCAAATTGTAAATGTACTCAACATGACCTTTATGTTGTAGCCATCTTGTGCACATCTATTACATTCGGATTGGTTCTTTTCTTTTTCCTCTCTACATTTTTTATTCTTTTTACATTAAATATAATGTATAAGTAAGTAATTTATTTTGTTTAACCCGAATAGGTAATAAAGACAGTGTGCTAAAAATAAAAAATAAATATTTTGGATGCTTAGAACAGAAGCATTCGGAATCTAGTAAAACGGGAATTGTGACATCTCTGATTGATTTTATAATTATTTTGTTTTTAATTCTGTTGTTTAATATTTAAGGAGGTGAGTTCCAATGTGTTAAAGACTACATGTGTATCCCTTCTTCATGGCGATGTGACGGTGAGAAGGACTGTGCTGACAACTCTGATGAGACTAACTGTGTCGCAGTCAACTGTGAGAGTTGGCAATTCAAGGTGGGTGTCCAGCGACTTGGAAAACAGGAAGAAGTCAGGGAATTTTATAAATTTCTGTCATTACAAATATACAAATAAGGATTTTTGTTAAAGTCGTTTATTTGAAAACTATCTGAATGTAGACTATTCAGAATGGATACAATTAAGGATTTTGGAATATTATGAGATTGGGTACAAATCATTCCTTTTATTTGTGGTGCTTGTTTAAGAAATGTCTGAATGAATACAATTCAGCTCCCCCAATTAAATAAATAATATTTATAATATAGTGACCGGAAAATTTGGAAATTGGCTTAGTAAAACTGGAAAAGTTAGTAATTTTAAAATATAGTGTGGTTGGATACCCCGAGTTTAGTTGTTATTTGAAAGCAAGCCACATTCTTTTGTGAGATTTCGACTAATATTGTAATACAAAATTATCAGTGATTGGAAATTAAAATGGGAGTCCAGCTTAATCTTGTGGAGATTTTCTGGTCATGAGAATCTAATTTAAAAAAATATTAAAAAACATACAATATGATTATAAATGTTTTGTTGGTACAGACAAATTTATCAATAAACTAAGTGGTTCCATTAGATAAATAATGCAAATTACTGGAGTTAGATTAATCACTGTTATGTTTTTTAAATCGTTAAACCCTATTTCTCATTTTTGAGGTTGACTATTTTATTGTATTTTCTCCTAATCATTAAATTGTGTTGATAAAATGGTTTCAGTGCAAGAACAATAGGTGTATCTTCATGTCGTGGAAGTGTGATGGTGATAATGATTGTGAGGAAGATGATCCAAGTGACGAAGAGAACTGCACTGCTACCCATGAGCCCACTGAGCGACCTCCAGATATGCCATTCCTTCCTACTGTGAGGCTCCATACTATTTGATAGATACTATTGCCATAAGGTGGGGCAGGCCATGATTGAGAAGTTTGATACAGATATGATAATTTATTGATCATCAACATGTGGAATATTGTAGCTGATTTATAGATCTTTATGTTTTGATGCTGAAGAAACTCATTTATGGAGTGTAAATTATAATTACTTAAATTTGAAGGTTTTAGGTGTGTAATATTTAATTGGATGGAAGAGAATTTATTTCTTGGTGTGGTCAAGACTCCTATAGTTGAAGTTCTCAAACAACTATATTAGTGTATCATATACTTTTAAAAATATCAAAGAAAGTTAAATATCTCCTAGATTGTGCTCCAATAATACGAAATGTTTTCAGAATTCTTGCAACTCATGGATGTTCACCTGTAGTAATTGCAAGTGTGTGCCATATTGGTGGAAATGCGATGGTGTGGATGATTGTGGTGACAGATCAGACGAAATAGGCTGCGGGGATTTGGTGACAACTCTAACTCCATCCAGCAGTACACCCTCTCCTCATTCCTTCACCTGCAAGGAGAACGAGTTCCGCTGCTATACAGGTGCACATTTTAGCCCAGACATACTTTAATTACTAAATATTTATTGATATATTTAAATTTGGATAATATTATTAAGTGCCTTTTGTCTACCTAATTCATTAATTGCCTAAACTAAAAAGACCCTCCTAACCCCCTCTTTTTTTAAGGAACTTAAATTTATACTAAACATGTGTAGGGGAGTTGTTATATATGGAATAAGACACAGTAAAGAAGAATAGAAACACAAAAGGTAACAAACAAAATAATAGCTTTCACAATGAAAACAACAATACCATTCACAATTTACAATGTTGCTATTGGTTAAAGAGGTAATGGCTGCCTCTTGAGGAAAATCTATTGCTTTGTTACTTGAGTTTTGTCTTTTAAGGAAGTTGCGTTGCATGTTTCATACTTCTTCCTGATGAGTTTTGATAAAATGAAACCTAGATCGTGGGATTAGCTGGAAACGATAAGATTTTCTTCAAGAGGCAGTACCTTGTGTCCAGTGACATCAATGAAAATTGGGAACTGCACTCAGATTCTGGATCTTTTCTTTTGAGCTATCCTTTAATGGTATTGCTTGAGTCATCACTTGTCATAACAACTCCCGGTTCTTTGCTTTAAAGGCTTATAAAGGTTTTGTCCAAAAAGTTTGCTAGTGACAAAGTTGTGCTATGCCGCCTTTGAAAAAGTATGTAGGCCAATATGTGTAGGGATTTTATATGCTGCCACACACATCCAGTTTCTCCTGTACATAACTGTCATTCCATGAATAAAATATCCCTACTTATTTTTAGCACCTCCTCTTACTTCAGTTTGTGTTATATGCATATATAGGCATACTACTTAGCCTAATGTGTTAGGGATCAAGGAGGTTGAATTTAGAGGACATGTACCCACATTTGTGTGGAGGGATGGTGGAAAACCACTCTTAATACACCTGCCCTGGATCCAACTTCTATTTCTGACACTCTAATCTATTGGGAGAATAGTGCTTTAGACCATGCGGCCACCGAAGCAGGTAAATCCATACTAATATTCATATCATTACTGTAAAAGGCCTATAGCTAAAGAGTTGGAAAAAAGTATTCTAAAAACTACTATCCTAGTTGAAAATAGGCCCTGTGTTCTTAAAAAATAGATAAAATCGCCCGTTGAATAAACTTCTAGCTTATTTTACATGATGAGGCATAAGTAGCAACTAGACAATTAATGATAAGAATAGCATCCTGATGAAGTTATTTTAAATCATTTCCTATGAATGATTAGTTTTCACTAATATGATAAAATGTAGGCCTAAGACTAAAGGGTGACCTATTTGTTTAACTAAATGAATAAATGTTGCATGTAATATAACTACTAAAAGTGGTTTGGTTTGCTAACTTATAAATAAGTAAGTTAAGGAAAGCACATTTTAGGTGTATCTCTCTTAGAACTTGCAATAATATTAGTTCTAAATAGCAGTATTTTACCAACTGTGCTTCTATTTTGGTTACAAATAATACTACCAATGAAAGCTAAAAGTACACGTAGAGGTTCATGGAAGGAACGGCTTTTATTTCTGTTGGTTGGACCTCAATGAGACAGTTTGTGCCAAGGTTGATACTTGTGTTTTATGTTGATCATATGGATTCATAAACGAATAAGCTAATGTGTGTCTACTCACTCCTGCGAGGTGAATGGCAGTCATCTTTAACCAAGGGAAAATTAAATTTTCTTAATACATTTTTCGTGAGCATTCTGACAAAGTTCTCTAAGGGTTGGTTTTCCATCCTCACACCATTGAAGTGTGTACCCTTAAATTTCACCAATCTCATACATTTCTTTTTTTAAACTAATGTTTTCCTTTGTGTCTTAACTAATCGTTTGGGATATGCACATATGCACTAACTATGCTAATGTGTTTGAGATAAGGAAGGTTGGATCAAGAAGAAGTGTATCTTCGTTTGCATGGAGGGAGAGTTGTAAACTATTTAGGAAAAACAACTTTCAGTACACCTGGATGAGATTCAAACCTTGATTTTTCTGCCTTTGAGCGTCCAATCGACTGTGAGTGTGCCGCTTATACCATTTAACCACCGAATCATGTATGTAAACCATTTGTCAAAATTGGCTTTATGTCATACTAATGCACAAGATTAATATTTACCCTTTCAAATTATGCAGACCTGAATTTCAAGCTGTCCCTAGGACTATTTTTATTATAGATTCTGGAATAACTCTAAGGGGCCATCCATAGACAACGTAACACTTTTTCTTAAATCCTCTCTATGCCTATGTAACACCATGTACACATTAAGCCCCCACCCCTATCCTAACAGCGGTATGTGATTTATAGATGACCCCTAATGAAACAACAACAAAATAATTAGCAATGAATGACTTAGCTTGTAGACTCACTAGAAAACATGACAAGACCATGCGTCACTAAACAATCATGACACCGACATTATTGGATGCCATGAGGCCTTATCTCAGTCTCTCTGTCTACACATTGAAATAAGGGTCTGAAGATCGATTTCCGGCAAAGCCCCCTTGCCAGTGATGAATTAACAACCAAGTGACAGTTTTTGTGTCTGTTCTAGAGTTAAGTTAGTTTGTAAATAATGTGCTTATATGATTAGTCAATTCACCTCATTTTGTTTGATAAATACAGCCTTGGCCTTCGTATTTTCTTCTATCATTGGCAAGTGAGGGATATTCTTTTTATTAAGATAGTTATAATTATTTGTGACAGCTCCTAAACAATTTTCTGAAGGAGTATTCAGGAGTTGTCAGCAGCTCATAGGACAGCAAGTCCTCATGGCGTGTGTTTATAAACAAAGATGAAATAAAAACAAGTTATTAGAATTAATGGTTTGCTTAGTTATTGCAATAGTTAGGCTAAAATGAGGCTCTTCTTTCACTTGTCTCTGATATATACTACCTACAAAATAACTGTAAATTTTCATCAAAGCCTACAGCAAATAAAATATTGGAATTTTAAGTTCATCCCAACAAAATCCTGTTACAAATAGTCCTCCTACCTGCAATAGTACCTCATAAAATGTATAAAATAAATCTTTTAGAATTAATAAAATTAAAACAACTGAGTAATCTTAAACCAATAATTTGTGTTAAATCATGGTAGCTACAAACAGGGAAAACCTGGAAAAGTCAGGGAATTTTGTAAAATATGTTTTGTAGCCACCCTGTAAATAGAGCCTACTTATATTGAACTGTTTTTTAGGTTTAGTAGAAATGCAGTTAGTCCCTAATTGGTTTATTTACCATGAGAAATGTATACAGATATTGTGCTACTGCAATATCGTTATAACAATAACCAGGGCTGAGGAGTCAGTAGGCTATACCTTGGACTCCTATATTTTTCTACTGTCCAACTACAACTCCTTTAATAATTTGAAGGTAACAAAGAATCTACTAAAGTAAAATAATTTTATCATAAACTATGCATATTTTTATTACAATTTCTGAAAAAGAAAACTTTCCTACATTTATATTAAAATAAATATGCGTTTAGCTTTACATTTTATAGAAAGTAAAAATAGTTTTTAACAGAAACAGAGGATATAGGCCTACCTTGAAACCAAAGACTATACAAACTTAAGACTGATAGAACTTAATTCATATACAGCATTCACGACCTAAGCTTACTTGGATGACAGCTCAAAAAGTTACTAGAAATAGTCCCTAATATATGCCTACGCCAACAGCTGACTTCTATAACTTTGGATAGCTGTAATGAAAACATATGGTAATGTATGAGTGTGATAGTTAACCACAGTAATTTAGGCCAATAATATGCCTCCAAGAAACTTTTGAGAAACTAAGCTGACAGAAAACACTAGAAACCGATTATATATTAATTAGGAATGGGTCGAATCCACTATTTCTCGAATCTGAATCCTACAAATCGTTATAGATTTTAATGATTTACAAATAGACCTACATTACACAATATAGGCCTAAACTGTGAATTAGGTTTTATTTCAATTATGCTTTCAATTTTAATCAACCCCAACCACCCCTCACAAAATACACGTTAAAATACAGCCAAATTAAACAATCTACTCATATTATTTGTTTAAAAATCAAATCAATCAAAATTTGAGTGTCTTTTAATTATTTTTAAAAGTGTTGTTAGAATGAGTTAAGTTTCTAAAAAAAATGTGACATAAACAGATTAGGCCTAGTTATCCTTTGATCAACTTTAATCATGATTAAAGGATATTTTATTGTATTAAGATAGCAGAATTAAAAAAACTGATATTTTTAATAAAGACTAAAACAACATTCTTAACAATTAAACATACATTGCAAATAGTGAACTCATTAATGCCTAAATTATGTTTTATTATTATTTTCTTATATATCCATGATATAGTTTCGCGTAGGAAACAAATATATTCAATTCTTGCGATATATTGATTTCTGAGAATACATTTTATTTAAATTACAAACATATTTTCGACTCCAATGTGTTCATTCCCATTTTATAAGGCAGGACTACGTTTGAATATTTCTACAATTACTTCAATAACATATTTTTTTAAATAATAAAAACCAAGTTAAAATCAATTTAAAAATAAATAATGTATTAGCAAGTTGTTATTTGATTCTTAAAACTCGAGAGCACTTACTAACTGATTAGAATACCTGAATCGATTTTAAACAAACAATCGATATACGATACATAGGCCGGTTGGGATAAATAAACAGTTTTATCGCTGTCTGACTGTTGACAGTATTTATATTTCATGAAAACCAACAAAATGCCTAATGTAAAGATCATATGCAATAAATTGAGGTTCTTTGCATAGATGTAGTTGTAGATGTAATTAAAACCAGTTGGGTAGTAAGAATTAACATTATCTTTATTTTAATCATCAATCGGGTGAGTAAACATAATATAAGTCATGGTGGCTGACTTTATATCGTGTGAGATAGCGGTCGACTTTGTATCATGTGTAATGTGTTCTTAGTTCTCTTTAAAAAATCCATAAATTTGTTTTATTTATTTCGAGTTTATTTGTAATTCTCGTTTTTATTTTCAGTTTTTGAAGAGCTTAATGTATTAATTAAAATATTTACAAGATAGTTCGTGAGAGTTTTAGAAGTGAGCATGTGTCGAAACTGTCGAGTCAAAGTTTCCCATAGAGGTGAGAGGGTAGGGTACTAGGCACATAAGATTTTCCACACCTAACAATTTTTTTTAAAAGAAGATTTTATTCATGTTTATCTCTTTTGTCCGACAAAATAAATATTACAGATTAAGTTGTGCTTTTCAAGTAGGCCTAACTAAGTACCTAATTTTTGAATTCAAAATATTATGCTTTGTTTATGAGGTGAAAGATTCGATCATCGGTGCCAGTAAAATACCGAATCCTCGAATCTTGAATACTTGTCAGGATTCGGTGGATTCGAAGATTCGAGTGGCCCATCTCTAATATATATTATAATCTGAAAGAAAACATTTTAAACTGATTTGTATATAATCTGAAAGAAAATCACTTTAAAATGATTAGTATAAGATGAAAACAAGAGTTATTACAAAGTTTAATACACAGTTAGCTCAGAAATATATTAGGTTATATTTTATAGTCACTGCACAAATTACTTTTTATGGTTGTGGAATGTTATTAGTATGTAATATGTTGCTTGTATAAGATGTTTAATAAGATTGTTATTTTAATGGTGCTTTAACACTGTAGGTTTTCAGCACTTTGTACCTTAATCTGGCAATAGCGGTATTGCCAGCACTCATTTTATTTTTCATCACTGTCACTTTCGTTGTTGACTATTTGTATTATAAAAGGTTGGGTTTCACTCGCATCCATCTTCATTTCTCTTGCCCAATCATCATTAATAACCTTCTCAGTGTGGGCGACATTTTTACTCCAAATGAAATGTAACACATCTGGTTATAAATACAAACAAATTATAGAGAAGATACCACTTCTTTGTGGTTTTTATTATTATATTTTCAATAGTTTGAAAATATAGCTTTAGTATCTTTCAGGTGTGACTCTAACAAGGGCTTCTTGCCCAAGGGCTCTGACAGCTGCATCATCAAACTTGTTTCTTGCAGTTTGCCCCCACCAGCTCTAGGATTGTATTGGCAATGGTACGGAGACAACAGCAAAACCTGGTGTCCGCACTCACATACCGTTTCATCAATCTTGTATATCTGCAGCAATCAAAAACATATACAACTTCAGATTATTTAAAAAACTGATAATCTTTTATTAAGTAAATCTCATGGTTAAGGATTAGGGGTGTGCGAAGCCAGTTTTTTCAGTTCGAAGCGAAGTCGAAGCGAATATTCAAGAATATTCTCGAAGTCGAATCGAAGTTCGAATAAAATTTAAACAACTAATAATAGCTCTTAAAACAAATTATTTTTCTAAAAAAAACTGGATGTTTTTAGCCTTAATATATTTATATTTAGTTCAAATGTTATTAAATTGATATATTTTATCTAACTTTAATAAAACCTTACAATTTAGCCTAATTATGTAATAATACACAATAAGACATTAACCTTTTTAGAAAAAAAAAATGTAGGCCTACTAAAAAGACATTTACTTGGGAACGTAAATAGACAATTATATTTTATAAAAAATATAGGTATATACTATATTAGGTTAAGTTATATACTAAGAAAATATTTACCCAGTCCTGTGACATTGTGCAATAATATTATCCTACATTTGATTTGCAATTAAACTTTATTCAGGGCAGATTATGTTATAACTTATTTAAAAAAAACGTGTATTAAGAATTAAGAAAAATTATATCAACATCAAACAGTTTTTATAAGTTAAAATAAAAACAAATATTGTTAGAAGTGTCACTTTCTCTTAAAGTTATTTTGAAGGAATGTTAATTCCTCAACATGAATAGGAGTAAACGATTCACGCCTGGCAGTTACAATGTTTAACTGCACACACTTGTAGCAGGTATTCCCAGGTATTTGAGGGCTACCTTGGAGACATTAGGGTATTTCCGAGAACCCTCTTCCCTCCACCAGATATATGGGTTTGTTGATCTGGGCACTCGTGGTTCATTTAGGTAATCCTTCACTTCACTATTGTTGTCTATTGCCGGTTGGGTGGTATTTGGTATGGAATCAAAACATGGCCATAGTCCAGAACTAGAAGAGGAGCATGAGGGTTTTTCATCTTTTACGTTAGGCTCTAAAGATGACTTGTCACTCAACTTCTTAACTTCAATTGCTAGCGTGTTTACTGCCACCATATCATCGATCAAGACACCTCTAAATCTTGGGTCACATAGCATGGATGGGCAGAAAATTGGATCTGAATCGTAGAAACTGAAGCGAGATTTCAAAGCCTTATCTAAACTTCTTGCGAACATTACACCATCCTTCTTGCTAGTGATAAAAACATTAGGATGGGATTTGAGGCAATGAAGGATGGGTATAACCAACCATTGAAGAGGTTGGATGACTGTCAAAGTCTGGTTTTAAATAATGACACGTCAGACTTACGTAACTCTCATGTGCATGTGACGTCCATCCATCTGAGGTAAGCGACAAAGCAAAACGTTGGGGTAAATCATTAATAAGTTGACATTTTAAATCTTTTTTTATATCATCATATAGTGCTGGCACATAGTTTCGCGAAAATGTGGTGCGGCAAGGAACTTTGTAGTTTGGCATTACAAGTTTCATTAAGTTGATGAAGCCTTCTTCCTCCACAAACTCGTATGGCAAGAGACTCATTGCCAACATTTTTGCAATTTGCTTTGTAATTTTGTGTGCTCTTGGGTTGGTAGGCTGCATGGTCAAACCTTTCTGAAAGGCACCTTGAATTGTTGATTGAACTAGTGTCTTTTTTAGGAGCTGAGGTAGTTTGTTTTATTGCCATTTGCTCTTTTAAATTCATTGAATTGAGATGGATGCGTCTCTAGATGGTTTGAAAGTGTTTTTGTTGTGCCTGGAATAGAGGATTTTAAAAATTAAAAACTTGAAATCAAAAATGTAAGTTGTATTTTAATCAGATAATAAAAATATTAGGCTTAAATGTATTAAAATGATTAAATTTGCTTGAATGCTAGAACTATATAAACTTGGGAAATTAAAGAAGTAATTTGTAAAATCCAATATTACTGTTCAATCTAACACATTAAAATAAAATGTAGAAAAAGAAAAACTTTTATAATAGCAATAAGTCACCTGTTGGCGTCTTGTATTTTTTCAGGCATATATTACACTGGGCAGTTTTCTTATCAGAAGCTCTCGTGAAAAATAGCCATATTTCACTTTTATTTTTCTTTGTTTCGGACATTTTCGTAGGCTCCCGCTTAACCAACACACTATTGATAAATTAATAAGAAACAGTCTAAATGTTGCCAACATGAGGTCATCAAATTTTCCATCATATTTTTTGGTTAATATAAATAAATCATTTAATCGTTTAGTTAAAAAAAGGTATAATTTAAAATTGAAACAAAATTTAATCAGTAAAGGGTAAATATGTTTTCTTATATTCGGTCTCAAAATTAATTTTTTCGACTTTCAATCAAGTTTTTAATTTATCTCTTGGCGCATGCGTCATAACATTTTCTGTTGAGTAGAGCAAATACACGTGAAGTTCATTTCATTTCAGAATATTGAAAAAGATTCACTTGAAAAAAATTATGCAAAATTCAAAGCAAAAATATGATTTTAAATTGTATATTGATTTGTTTTAAATATTATTTTTATCGCGTGAATTTAGGTCATGTGGCGGGGAAGATAACTGAACGTATTTAATTTGTGAATCGATCAGGCCGGGTGGCATCGAGTATAATCGATTATTGAAATTGTGTAACTATCGATAGTTATTCAATATTTCATCAAAACGAACTATTTAAAATTTACAAGTTATTTATTGAGAGAGAATAAGAAAAAGATGCTTACAGGAACATTATTTTTTTTTAAACAAAAACAGTGTGATCACCATTTATTAAAAAGTGGTCACTAATCTCAGTAGAAATATTGTGGAATAGTAATAATTATGTCGGTCACAATCAACTAGTCGTTTTATAACCATGGCCTTTTGTGTCAATACATAGATATTAAAAAATATCGAACTAATCGATATTTAACCTANTTTTTTTTTTTTTTTTTTGCCGAAGCTTCGAATTTTTCGAAGTAAATTTTGTTTGGCGAAGTCGAAGTCGAAGTTAATTAATACTCGCTTCGACTTCGAGATTCTCGAAGTTTCGCACACCCCTATTAAAGATATATATAAAATACAATGCAATCAATAAAAAATAGGGGCTCAACAAAAATGTTTTCCTTAAATTGAATTAAATACTTAATAAACCAAACTAAATTATGCATAAAACATTAATATATTTTATTTTAGCCTAGTTTTTCAGTTTTATATGAAATTTTCATTAAAATATCTTCAATATGCTAAACTATTTTTCTGATTACAAAAGTATTATCACGTCAACTAAAGATTTAAAATATTTTTTAAGGGGAGTGGGGTGGTATGAAAGTAGCTTATCTTGTAACATATAGGCTATTTATGGCACAAAGAATTTTATTGGTTTTTCTCATAATTTGTAAAACATGATTAGTTTTTTCATTTGTCAGTTTGTGAATTGTCATGTTTTGTGAGAATCACCCGTATATGAAAACACATGTACTAGAGTCTTATTACTGATTATAAGATGTTTTGTTCAAGGGTGGTAACATGAACATCAACTCTAATTGAAACACCTGATTATTGCTATCAACTCTAATTGAATCACCTAATTATTGCTATCGATTTTTATAGTGAAAGCAACCTAAGCCTTTTATAAAATACTTAGGCCTACCTTTTTTCTGGTTTGTGGGCTAAAGCTTTGCTCATCAGCTCCATTTTAATCGCTGAGGGGTGAACTGTCATTCTTGGTGAGCCATGCAGCTTATTTGTCTTTCCTCCAACTCTTTGTGGGTAATTTCTCCACCTGTAACAATATAGTTAGTATAGGCACTAACAAGTAAGTTAGGACGTCTTTGATAATAGTATTTGTGGATGTAAAGGGTGGTTGTTAAAACTGCATCTTTAATTGAAGATGAGTGACAACATGTAAAAATATATGTATAAATATTTAATAAGGGTGTAATTAAAATAAGTTAGTAGTGTTATGACACCTGAACTGAATGATATGGAGCATTATCCATTACAACGACAGAAGGTTTGTCAAACGAGGGAAGCAGATGTTCTTTCATCCGCGTCTCAAAGTTGTCGCCGTTAATCTCCCAATGGTAATCTCCAGTTGACTTCACTGATGCAAGCAAAAGGCTTGCACCTTCCACGAAACCCTTTCTGCTGCCAGCATGTAGAACGATGAACCTCTTCCCATCACCTGGTGAACGTCTCTTGCAGGTCTTCTTAGTACCATCATGCCAACTCTTCGGGACTGTGTTTTTAATTTATACAGATATGAAACGATTTGTATTTGACAATGTATTTATATCAAAAATAAAATGAAGGTGTATTTTATTTAGATATTATATTTTTTAAAGTAAAGTCTACAATTGGTTTGCTAAATAACAACATCATTGTTAATTTATATGCTGGGACTGGTGTTATTCCTCATTAACATTAAATGTCCTTCCAGTAAAATGATAAACCATCTAACAAATTTTAAATCAAACTCAATAAAAGTCTAAAGATGGCCGGATGGTGGCATTTCGCAAAAAGAGAACCATAGTCAGGTTGGAAACATTGTTTGATGAGAGAGGTTATTTAAACTTATACATTCATTTATTAGTTTTTTGCGCAAGCAACCTTCCTTTAAACAGGCCTGTGTTTATATTTGATTTCACTAATGCCACACTGGCACTCTATTTCTTAGAAAAACACTCTCCTTTGTAAAAAAATCTATGTTTCATCAAGGAATACAAAATTATTGTTTTCTGCCGCAAGCTTCCTGTAGTCCCTCAAAAATGCTATTCTCTTGGCTGCAACGTTGACATCTTCCACCAACAGTTTTCTTCTGTACATCTTCTGCCAAGAGAATCCAAATTTCATGAAGCAGCTTGTAGAGCGTTGCTCTTCCTCCTTCGAATATACTTGCAGTGTCTGGGCCTGGATTCACACGAAGAACGTCATGTGTTCATCTGCAAACAAACACCAATAAATTACAAGCATTATTTTATGCATTTGCACTTGGGCAAAAATACGGGACAAATTTGTACTTATATAATTTTATGAAGGAACAACATCGGCCTTTCCATCAATGCGGAGCAAGCTATTGTGAGGAAAAACCGCAGGCCACTCATACTTTTACTTTTTAAATTTAAATACCCTAGGCAAAAAATTAGTCATATTTTGCTTGACTTCATTACAACCATATTACATGTTGTATTTTATCACAACAAGAACAATAGTGAAGTTTTTGTGGTTGTTGATTTGACACTATTTAGAGTGTTTTTGTATATAGTCCTATAAAATGTGTAATATCATTTTTTCTAAAAATACCTAAATAAAAAGTAGCAAAATTCATTCTGTGACATATTAGTGAGTCTCATTACATGCTTTAAAAATTAATTGGCTGTACTATGATTAAAATAGTGTTTGTGTATAGGCTTAGACTGATTGGTTTGATGTTGTGTAAACTTTGTTGTGAATAGTTTTAAAAAATATAACCTATAGTTAAATTAAACTTCTATCATACGAACTACACCTCCGCCGAAGTCGTCGATTGCTTCAACCGAAACTCTTGTAGTAGGTTTCTTCTTTCTTTTCTTTTGAGGAGTCTCCACTTCCTCTGGGCTGTTCTTCCAATATCTACTAAACAATTGCCAGTCAAACACCGCATCAAGGGCTTGCGACTTGCTATCGCCCTTGGACTCAGGGGTGTGAGGGGTGCCTCAGCACACTTTGTGACTATTTGGGTGGATCTACTTCACGTGAACATCAAGGGTCGACGGCGCGTGAAGTAGACTATTTGGATACAGTCCTAGTTTATCTAGGTTATGATATGTCTTCCACTAATTCAGTCAAAACATTTGTTCGATTCAGAATTTACAGAACACTATATCTATTGAAGAAAATAGGAACTAATAGCAAATCCATGGAATTTGGAACCCTTTATGTGATTAAATAAACCAATTGGGATGCTAGTAAAAAAATATGCATTATTAATTCTAATATTTAATATTAGTTCTCTACTCACTTCAATACAGTAGGTTTCGAGAGTCATAGAAGATCTGCAAGGAACTGCCCTATATCCCCCCCTTCGATCAGGCCACGATTAATCATTGATTTAAGTCCTCTTCCACAGTTGATGATATCCAGTTGTCTTTGGTGGTCTGTAACTTCTCTTCTTTTTTTTCCTGGTAACTCATTTTCAGAAAAACACAAAACTATGCACACATAAAAAATCCCTCTACAAAATTTTGTGAGATTAGAGTTATATTAAAGTTAGCCAAATTAATATATATTGGAACTAAAGAAAAACTATTTGTATACACAAAGCTATTCTTAAAATAATTAGTAAAATGAACTAGGATTGTTTTTTTATGTTAATAGAGAATCCCAATAGTTAAAATAAAAGATAATTGAAATTAAAGTTATAAATTATTATAAGTTAGAGTAAGGCTAGGCCCTAACAAACTAGACTGAATTTAACATATCAAGGGTTTACAACCAACAGTGTGGAGATTTTCTTCGGAACACAGGATATGATCCACTGGTCCACATGTTGTAGGTCTCCACATTGTATTTCATAAAAGATGTAATAGTTTCGCTATGCTCACATAAAAACGGCGAATCCAACGATAGGCCTACTCTATTTATATGTATTTGAAGCTATTTTATTCTTACAATATTTAGAAAATGCAATAAAATCAAAGTCCAAACTTAGACCAACACATTGTTTGAGCCATGATGATACCTTATGATATATCTAGTAATACAAATGTCAAATAAGTTTGTTTATTTTGTGAATATGAATTGATCATTGAATGGAATGGTAACAAGGTAATCTCAAATCACCTGTCAAATAACCACAAGGAAGGTTATGCTAGGCTCATAATATAAAAAAGCTTATTAATAATCTTGAGTTTAGTATCATTGGATTCCTCACATTTTTAAAAGTATAATGGTAGCATACATTTTATGATTTTCAGGTTTTTTTAAGGAAAAATTTTGTCTAAAAGGTATGGATATTGGGTATCATTCCCTTTAATTCGGTCACCAAGTATTAGAAATGGCAGTTTCAGTTTTTATGTTTTACTTGTATGTAAGGTAGACTACATCTTAACTTCAGATTAGGGTAGGTTATCATTATTTTGTAGGTATGTGCAACTTTGATTCATAAAAGAAAGAAAATGTAACATCTATTATTCTAAAACACCTTTTATCAGCATATAGATATTTTGATAAAAGTTTGTTGAGAAATATTAGTTGGGGTTAACTTTATATATTAATATGACTTTTATAAACACTTTTTACTGGCCAAACTTGCTTGAATAATTATTTATTCTTAATTTACACATATTGTCAAATATTTGGTGTGGGAAACTTGTAATTACAATTCTATACTTAAAAGATAAGCCTATATTTAAATCAATATCCTTCGCGTCTAGAAGATATTTCAGTAAAAATAGCCCAAAAGTTTGAAACTGAACATTTAGGCCTTATTTTTAGTTTGAAAAATCATTTGATTACATTTGGGTAATCATAATATATTTTCTTATTCGTTATTTTAAGTATAGATTTTTTTTTTTTCTAGTCATTTGATGCACAGTACGTTTTGGTGGAAAGTATAGTAAAATAATTGTGTATCTACTAAAACCGATGTGACACACAACCTCGACATCACACTTAGATTGTCTCATTTAATATTAATATGGGTGTTGCTTTATTTTGGATTTAATATAAATATAAACAGGTAGTAAGACGCAGTGCTAATAATAATAATAATAATAATAATAATAATATAACACAACTATTATCACTATTACATGAGAGTGAACTATTATAATCCATAAATTCACAATCTAAACATATTTTATATTAATAATATAATGTGCATAGTTTTACTTACCTACGTAATGAGATTGTTGACTTCCTACCGCGAGCTATTAGACCCCTCGATAAATTTTTCTTAGGTGTACGAGACTCATTGATTTGAAAATAGTTGAAAAGAAGGACTTGACGATTCCCTTTCAAAAGTTATATAATCCTAGTTCTAGATTCTTCCCACTCCCACCCCTGCCATATTTCATATTTTCTCACTACCTTCTTTGTTGGATTCTC